>PIJE02001161.1:68843-164357 GCA_002895965.2 Coryphaenoides rupestris | reverse complement strand
AGTCCCCAACACTCTCCACCTTACGAATTCCTTTCCCTCCGCCGCCCTCCGAGGCTTTGATGATGACGGGGTAACCGATCCTCTCTGCCCCCTGGAGGAGAAAGTACACACTTTTGCCAAGATAGACACCAAAACAAAACCATCTAGCGGCTAAAACCCAAATCACACCCCTTAACTAACACCCCTTGGAAATCGAGAGTTTCCACACTAATACACATTTGCAAAGTGGTCTGGCGATGTCAGGCTAGCTGTAGGTAAGACTGCAGTAGATTTCAAGAGCTATAATTTCAGAGTCATTTGTTCTAAATGCCATCGGTCAGCTATTAGTGAGTGAAATGCTCTTTGAGAATACACAGTATGTTCTGGTTGACTGGGAGTGCCTCTGTATGAGATCATTTAGATTGCAGTTCCTCCATGCTTACCTCCAGCCCATCGTCGACGTCGCGCACGCAGCCCTGCGTATAGATTTCCGGGGGGACACTGATGACTTCCCCCTGACTCTGGTCCTCCTCGGTCCAGTCCACCCTCAGACCTAGCACCCCCCCCCAAACCCAAACACAGACTCACAGTTACAGCACCCAAACACAGACTTACAGTTACAGCACCCAAACACAGACACAGTTACAGCACCCAAACACAGACTCACAGTTACAGCACCCAAACACAGACTTACAGTTACAGCACCCAAACACAGACACAAAAGTTACAGCACCTAAACAGACTCACAGTTACATCACCCAAACACAGACTCACAGTTACAGCACCCAAACACAGACTTACAGTTACAGCACCCAAACACAGACACAAAAGTTACAGCACCTAAACAGACTCACAGTTACATCACCCAAACACAGACTTACAGTTACAGCCCAAACACAGACTCACAGTCACACAAAGCCCTATTCGCACGGGACTAGTATTACCTGGGGACCTCATGTGATTTATAAATTACCCCCCCGAAGTCTGTATTTTTACTCGAATTGAATGATATTATCCCCCGGATACAGGGCCGCCCCTCCCTACACGCAGAACACGGGCTGCGCGTAGGGCCACGAATGACAAAGTTCCGTGAATTTTCGGATCTGGGGGGGCGGGGGTGCGGTGCGCGAATTACAAGGTTCCGTTGATATTTGGTTCTGATCGGGGGGGTACCGTGACAGCGGAGAAAACAAAAAACCTTGCAAAAAAAAACATACAACCCCCAAATCACAGAGATGCCGATTCGCACTGGACTAATATTATCACATGACCTCTGTGTTGGGCGGAATATGGTAGGTCATTTGCGTGCGAATAGGGCTAAAGACTTTAGTAAAACACCCCAGCTACTGATGAGGGCAGCGCTGCATCACCTGATCCGCTCCAGGGCAGGGTGGGGATGTCAGCACTCTGAGCCACGATGGACGACGCCACCTTGTCCCCCAGCGCCCCACATGGCCTTACTGGATGGGGCCTGGACACAATCCATCCACACCACCACCGTCAGACAAACCGTTTGAAAACCATACACAGAAAACACACCCAACCCAAAGTAAAAAGGAACAATATATCCCTGCAATAGATAACAGGGCGCCACACCCTGGGGATCTATTGCAGAGTATATTGTTTGGCCGATTTCAATTTTTATTTTTACCCAAAGAGGAAATTCCTGCCTTGTCCAACAGTTCAGGTAGTTTGGGTTCTCTGAGGCATGGCCGCCAACCAGGCCCATACAGCCTGTGAATAGTAATAAAACACACTTTACTGGGACTCTGCACTCCAATACCACATTTGATGACTTTGAAAGTGTAGCTGACTTCATGACCGGTACCTGGACTGGGATTCTTCTTGGCAATGTCCACAATCAACTCACGTGGCGTAGTTGTTGTTGGTGGGTCCCCCGGGCACACGGTACATAGTGGTCCGGCCATTTTTGATGTACTCTACAAAGAAGGAAAACGTATTTATTTCTAAGCTGAAAGGAAATGATGTGCCGGTTTATAACCTGCTGTATTTAAGGAACTGTAAAGCATTATAAAACATACACGTATGAACTGAAGCCTGCGATTACCTGCATTTGCTTTCAAGTCTCAGGTTGCACCATGACGACGAAGCGGGATGGTCCTCTCGTTGCGAACACCTCATAGGACCACCGTCGGATCGACCGCATGCATTTCACCGCCGCATATACGTTGTTCGCAATTTAGCACCTGCAACGGCGGACAGAGGACCACCACCGCAGGTAGTTTGGAGAAAGGAAAACATGGTTTAAATTATTTCCAATGTAAAAAAAATATAGAAAAAACAAGAAAAAAAATTCCAGGACATTTTGAGTCCCTGCTGCCATATAAGCAAGCAATAACACACACACACACACACACACACACACACACACACACACACACACACACACACACCACACACACACACACACACACACACACACACACACACACACACACACAAACACACACACACAACACACACACACACACACACAGAAGGGGCGTGCCCCCTCGTCGCCAGACACTGAGAATGTTCTAGAACGTTTGCCGCGAGAAAAATGGCGCCAATATGAATACTGCTTGAAACAGAGTGGTGGACTCCTGTCACTCCGACGCTCATAAATCCAAAAGTATAAGTCTGTTTGTTTCCATATTACAATATGTGACCGTTTCCTACATTTTGATGTATAGATTACATATGTGGAGTTAATATTGCGGGCGGGATGGTAGTTTAAAATGGCGTGAGCAGTGGTGGAATGATTCTGCTTCAGCAAGGCAAAATGCAGATGTTTTGGTCTGCACTCGTGTCACTCCGAGGCTCATAAATCCAAAAGTATAAGTCTGTTTGTTTCCATAGTTACATATATGTGACTGTCACAAGTTTACCTACATTTTGATGTGTACATTACGTATGTGGAGTTAATATTGTGGGCAGGATGGCAGTTTTAAAAATATATATATTTTTTTTTCATCTGCTCTTACACTCTAACAGGTGACGTCGCCCACTCTAACCAGCCCAATACACACCCATGTTAAAGTGTCTGAGGAGCTGAAAAAATCAATTAAGTTTGAACTGTGTATGTGTAAAAAGTATGAATGTTATGAAAATGTTGAAATCATGTGTGAATTCATCCAAGTGTCCTGAACGTTTTAATGTTTGAATGGAGTTTCTACCTGAATGTATGAATGAATGAATGGAAGAGGTTGAATATGAGTGGGTTTGGACAAATCTTGAACATTCCCCCCATTCATTTCAATGGGGAAAAATTGCTGGAAATATTTTGGAAAATTATGAAGGTATGAATAAGAAAAGTAATAGCCCGCTATTCCCGGTCAAGGCGCACGTTTTGATGTATGTTTTGCGTGTGTACTCGCAACGCTGTGAGGACTAGCTAGCGCGCCATAAAATGTTGTACGGAAGAATAAATAATAAAGAAGTAATGCAGGGAAGTATAGTGTGCTTTGCATTGCAAAGGCACCCTAATAATAGTGCCAAGACGATAACGTGAGGGAAAAAGGAGCCATGTCCACATTACTTTCTCGATGAACGCGGGTTGCCGCCAAAACGGGTCACGAACTCCGCAGGGGAAGCCACCGTTGAAGTCCACGCTGCAAATCCATTTTTCTATGTTCCCGCCCTTTCTTTCACAAGGTGGAGGCCGGACATGCTGGGCCTGAAACACACCAACACAACAAGACTTGATAAAGTAGTAACAGTAGGCCTGGGGAGATATGGCCAATATATATCCCGAAGTAATTTAATATCTGGATAACGATATGGTAATGTTTTCTGTTAATTCAATAAATAGTCTATATAAAATAACTACATGATAAAGCCTATTTTTATATATATATGTATTTGTATATATATATGTGAATGAAATAAATTTATTATTAAATTATTTTATTAAAACCTTGATATTTATATTACCATTGGTGCTTTCACTAAATATTTACACAATGACATTTTCATTTAAAAAAAATCATCAGTAATGTGGATATCATTATTAAGTGGGTAAAGGCAAATAATTTCAGAAAATGAATGCATGCAACAATTGCTGCATGGCTTTACTGTCATACAGCCTTTAAAACCAGGAAAAGACAACTCTTACAACATATCACGATATCCAAAAACTACGATGAATCTTATATCATGGCATCGGTCTAATATTGATATCATACCCAGCAGCGCAGTATTGTTATTACTGCTATTATGCATAAAAGGCTTATCAATACATAGATCTGACTATAATTACAATTGTTAAATCCATTAAATTAGTGACCATTTTTAGCCTTATTCTTTCAGCTGCAATCCTGGCAGTGTTAAAAGGTCTTGGGAGCAACTAAAGATTCGGGGGGGAAACATATTTTCTCAGACACCCTCTCAATATTCAAGTTCCACCCGGATCTTCTTGGAATGGTGACGCTATTTTCCAAGATAATTGATTGGTCGATAGACGGTGCTTTTATGTGTTGAGCCCAGGGTTTAACCTGAAGTTAAACCCTGCTTCATAGTATAGTTAACATACACATCAACACCAACAACCGGTAAAGTAAGCTTCCAAACACCTCCACAATACAAAATGTCCACAACTGAACTGTCTGTGTCAAGATGGGTCAACAACACAGATAAACAACAAAGAGCAGAAACAGAAATACAAAAGACCAGGCAAAGTTCAGTCCACATTATTTGAGGTTTGGAGACCAAGTTACCTAATCTTCACACCAACCAGACATAAGTGTAATCTCTTACAGACATTAAGATCAGGATACATATTGTGGTTGGTACTTTAATTACACAGCAGGACATTAAAAGATATTTCAGTGAGTTTAACAAAATAGATTTGAACATATGTTGTTCTACTTTACCTGCTATCCATTGCATGAATATGTTTCAGAGGCTCGCATAAGATAAGCGATTAGTCTCCAGACAATACAGGAGACCAGTTGGAGCCCGCGGTGGTAGTCTTGGACTTCAGCACCCCAACACCCCAACATGTACGAGTCACATGGACAGTATCTGTTTTGCTTATCTTGAAGTCAACAACCGTGCCATAACTGCAGAATAACTGCAGCCCAAAGAGATAACTCTGTCAAACTTTGTACACTTGAGATTAAGAGCTTCTTGTGATAAAACTAACTTCCCAGCCAGGTCCTGTGCTCTACTCATTTCCTTCCTCCCCTCAAGCATGAAACAACTACAGTATACAGTATATGATGCACTACAGTCAGGTAAACACATCTGTTCCTGAGGTTTATGTGAAGCAGCGTATGGATTCCCTGTGCAGGCGGATGTAGCAACAAGCTGTGCTGGGAAACAGTAAGTTGAGTGTAATTTCCCTCCCCTGGCTTGATAAGCTGCACTTCCTACTTCTCAGAGCAAATTGTTGGAGACTTTTTTCCCCCTTCCCCAGCAGACCGCCAAAATCTCTCTACACCGTGACAGAATAACAACAACAACCACACTACACACACACACACACACGCACACACACACGCCGTTTTGTTTCACCTCAGGCCACTCGTATTACCAAACCAAACAGTCATTAAACAAACAGTCATTAAACAAAGACTATTCTCTTGCGTCATGCTGTTTTGTGTGTCGCCAACCATAAAAATAATTTCAATAAAAGGTTATTACGTACAAAGCACACAGAAACAAGCAAAGGAGGAAAAGGAACCAACCTTTGGAGGCGCTGAAGCCACCTTTCCCGTCATCTGCCGCCTGCATAGCATACCGCTATGCAGGCTGTACCGTGCACCGGCATCAATAACCACAAGTAAGGTTGCTACGATGACAGAATGATCCAGCCTCTATACTCTTTCGCTTTCTGCTGCTTGCTACCCCTCCCACAAGGCAGTGAGATACTGCTCACTGGCAGAATCCTATGGAGGCAGACACACATGCTGCCTGCTGGCTGCTACTCTGTCCAAGTCAGAGGTAAACAAACACATAAGCTGGCCCTTAAGGAACAGAACTAAATAGCAGCATGTGTCCATTGCAGTTAATAGTTCCCATACGGAACAAACGGAGCAGAAAACATTCACATTTTGGGCCATTACATGTCAGCTTGTTATTACCAATTTGACCTTGAGGTGTTGAATTTCAAAAACAACAACTTTTGTTTTGTGAAAATTCTTCACATGAAATATACAGATAGAAATATTGCGCTTAAGAACAAATTCTCCCGAAATTGCCTTCTGTGATGATTTCTACTAGCGGATACAAAGGGAAGGAAGGCATCAACTCTACATCTAGTATGAACTATAACACAGTAAAAATGGGAGAAAAAAAAGAACACAATGTAGATTTTAATTTAAAAGTCACCTGACCATGTTTTTGTTCACCCGTAATTTGACTCTGTTGCACTCGGCGGAACACAATTTCTGGTTCCATTTATAGGACCCAAGTGTGTGGCATGCCACAATAACACAGGTCAGCAACTCCATGTTGTCATCACCTGCTACAGACCAGCTTTTGAGGACAGGGGGCCCGAACTCAGGCAACCAATAAAGTTCACTCTCAAATCCCACACACACACCCACCCACAACACATCAACACTACATGACACGTGTTAACTTAAAACGCATCCAATACTCTCCAGGTGGTTGTTCTGTCATGTGATGTTAACTGGGTGGAGGAAAAGGTGGTGTGGTGTGTTTGAAGGGAGGGAGGGAGGCAGGGGAGGGGTGGTGCTTACTTCATCCCTGCGGTGGCCCTTGGCACTGCGGTGGAGGGCTGCACCGGCGTGGAGGTGGAGGCGGTGCTGGTGGAGGAGATGGAGGAGGTGAAGGAGGTAGAGGAGGACGGAGGCTGGGACAAACCAGAGGGAGGTTTGGTGACCAGGTTCTCGTCATCCTCGGAGGAGTTGTCCTCGGACGCTCCCAAGATGAAGGACAGCTTGGGCGCGGCACATTTGGAGGTCATCTGGCGGGTGAGCGGTGTGGACGGCTGCCTCCCCGCCTCCCCTTGGCTGGAGGTCCGCGCCGGTCGGCCCTCTACTGCTGCTGGGAGTTCTGGAGTAGCACCTGTGGGCGGCTCATCGGTCTGGGAGCTTGTGACCTGGCGGTGGTTTGCAGAGGCAGGGTTGTTGCTACACGTTGCCGTTGGGTGGTGGGGGGGAGTGCAGTGCAGCTCCTCCGGTCCCGCCGCCGCGTCCCCGCCGCAGGCAGCAGATACTTGTCTTACACCAGGCATTCCTAGCTTGGCCTGGGTGTACGTCCACCGTAGGAGCAGTACCAAGAGGCCTAATCCCAGCAGGGCGAGGGGGAGCATTCACAGGCTCCCTCTCGGGGCTGCAAGGGAAACAGGGATTACTGGATCACAAGCAATGATAGCACACATTTTTTATAACTTGTTAATATAGTTTTCTATTCTATTTCTATTTGTATTCTTTCTGGCTGTCGGGCGTTTTGCACGTAAGAATTTCACTCACTGCTTATACTTGTGTAAACTGTGAAGTGACAATAAAACACTTCAAACTTCAAACTTCAAACACAGTGTGCTCGCTAACTCCATACATTAGAA
The DNA here is from genome assembly GCA_002895965.2 of Coryphaenoides rupestris. Lineage (NCBI taxonomy): Eukaryota > Metazoa > Chordata > Actinopteri > Gadiformes > Macrouridae > Coryphaenoides > Coryphaenoides rupestris. The sequence continues at coordinate 156,847 of PIJE02001161.1, read as the reverse complement.
GTTACAGTACATTCGCGCCTTCGATGAGGGATGACATATCGTCTGAGCAAGGGACACGCGTGGTAATCTGATATAATGTGTGAGTGCGGGGTAGCAGGCTGCATCCCCCAACCAGTGACTAGTAAACAGTTTAAGTCTAACAGCTGACAGGAGAGCCATATAGGACAAAGGTCAATCCTTAGGGGTGAGGTGAGGCAGAGATGTCGAGGTGGACACAGCAGGCAAGGCAGTAAAAAGAACGCAGGCGCAACATGAATACACAACGGATTCCATTCCAGTCTAAAATAAAGTGAGCTGTAATAAAGACATTAAAGATGGGCTACAGTCAAACTAATAGGAAGCTTGTCACTTTTATTTTCCTTTTATGTTGAAACAGTAGCAATCAAACAGGGGGCAGTTTAACCTCTAGCACCAGTTAGTGGTAGAGGTCATGAAAACGTGTAGTTTGGCTGTGGGCACTTAAAAGAGGAAATGGTCAATGTATTCATGCTGATCTGAACTGTCAACGGATACATGCAAAATCACCTTTTAAAAAGCACACAATAAACAATACTGCAAGATCAGATCGCTGCTGCTGGGACGACTGTGTGATCGTGATAGTAACCTACGTACCAAACTGACTACTACACTACACTACTATCGTATACTATATTATGGCAATGACTTAAACCTTTTAGTGATATGTAACTTTGAATTGCTTCCCTGGAGCTGCACAACCAAAATGGTAGATTTCAGCGATACGTACTAACTATTTAATTTGTCGACAGTCGACATTTGCAAATACGAATACGAATATGCAAAAGTATATGTTAAGTTCACATGTGCACGACAACATAACATAGCATCGTGTTGTTGACAGCCAGCGATAAACGACATCGATCAAAGAAAACATTGGCTAAAAATACCGCACGTTGTTTGTCTTCATACACTAACCAGTAACCATAATATAGTGCACGTTATGATCAGTCGTTCTCTACGAGAGGTTGCATCAAAATGTCATAAAAGACCTACCATGGAGAACACTTACGGGCGTGAGGCCATCGCCTCAAGCAGCGATGTGGTAAACATGTGGAGCGCGAGGGGCGTTCCCACGTCAAGGAACCGCCTACAAAAGGGGCGGGGCGTACGGGCCCCAGATTCAAGGTTGACCATAATAATAATTATCAACCTCGTCACGTCTACAGCCACCGCAGTGACACCATGACATGACATGACATGACACCACCTTTTCTGTGTCTACGTGTACATGAATGACCCTAACTGTAACTGTTTATTGACTAATAACTAATGGTTGGTATGGGGAGGATATGGGTGGTTTTGGTGTGAGGGAGAGCTGTTGTCTGTCTGTATGTTTGTAATGTATGTTTTTTTTTCTGTGAGGTCCCCTCGAAAACGAGATGCTTCATCTCAATGGGTTTCCTCTGAATAAATTTAATAAATTTACTTCGCGGAGGCCGCCGTTCAGTGCAGCTTTGATCATGCGCACTGTTCTCAAACTAAGATAAGATAGTACTTTATGAATCCTTATTATTAATTATTGTGCCAGGTTGCATAGCAATAGAATAAAACAATAGAGAAATAAACAGTAGAATAATACAAATAAAATAACATTTACAAAATGTACCGGAACCGTGGGGGCGGGGCTATGGGCGGAACAGCAGATGCCGACGGCGTCAGCGCTCTCGCGGGAACACGCAGAAACGCGCCAAAATAGGAACACACACACACACACACACACACACTGCTGCTGCTGCTGCTGCTGTCACAGCGGGGACTCACGAACAACAACATTGCTGTGTAGTTAGGGTGGACAAATAGATTTGTTTTACCATTACAATTATATTCGGAAGTTATCATTGGTGTGGTGTGTTGTGGCTTAAGTTGCAGGACCGAAGATGGTTCTGCAAAATAGTGGCCGGTACAGAGCCGACCGTGGAAAAGGTGGAGACCAGGATCACCAGCAGTAAGTCACTACCAGACTTAAGTATTGTATTGTGTTAAGTTTTACCTTGCATATTATAATAAAGACACCTTACTTTTTAGATGTGAGTGATTACTGTGCGTAAAGTACACGAATCAAATCAAATGTAATTATATATATATATATGTAGGCCTATATAGTTGCTCAATAGAATTCGACACAACCCTATGAATAATATATAAAGTAGGGTATACAATAGGAACAAGAAATGAGTTTAAAATAGCAGTCAACATCAGAATCACATAAATCAACAACAACAGACAGTAGTTTAAAAAAAACCAGTCAGTACAAATCAGACAAGAGATGCATTTGGGAGGTGGGATTAAACAGGAAGAATGACAAGGAGAAAGCTAAAGTGAAAGGATATGTTTTAAGATGCTGTTTTAAACCTCAGGAGGACAGGGGTTGTGATGGCCTCGGTGTGTCTGACTGTGCCAGAGGAGAGGACCTTGGGTGCTCTCTGTCCTCACCTTGACAGAAGAGTTGATGACAACAGTTGTGGTCGTCTGTCTGTTCTTCCACCAGGGATGACGGCTCTGCCATGTCGGCCGTCAAGCGTCTGGAGCGCAGTCAGTTCACGGACGAGATGGACGCCCGCTTTGGATTCGACAGGATGAAGGAACCCGGGGAGAAGACCGGCTGGCTGGTCAACATGCACCCCGTACGTCCACCGCCCACCCCTGTGTTCATTACCAAGTTATCATCACCACTATTATTATTATATAGTAGCCTATGGGGTGTGGTCATTAATGTATATTTTCATTAGCGTACTGTTAAAATGTCTGTCTTTTTATCAATGTATTTGTCCGGATTTATATTTACATTGCAACTACTCATTGTGTAGGCTATATAGTATGATATAGATACATTTCTGTTTATTTCTTTTAGTAGTTTTTACTTGGATTTCTATATTCTTTGGGCCGAACGTTTCTGTGACCCACATTTTTGTTTTAGAGTATTTTAAGTACTCTTTGTATAGTGGTACAGGTGATATTCTGCATCAGCATCAGGCTTTAGTCGGACGTTGAATGACACACTGGTCTGCTGTGGTGCTTGCAGACGGAGATCCTGGACGATGATAAGCGTCTGGTTAGTGCCGTGGATTACTACTTCATCCAGGAGGATGGGAGCCGATTCAAGGTGAGATGATTCAGTGCTTCCTCGTGGAAAAGACGCATTTTGTTTTAGATGCAGTTTCTTTCAGATGCATTTTGTTTAAGTGACACTTTGGTTGATTTATGATACATGGCCTTCAATCTTTTGCTCGTAGGCGGCACTCCCCTTCAAGCCATATTTCTACTTGGCCACTAAAAAGGTAAGTCAAAGTCTCATCATAAGGCCTCTTTATAAAGCGGAAAGACTTTGAGAATGAAGATATTAAGCTGAAGATGTCCTCCTCCACCCAGAACTGTGAGAGAGAAGTCATCTCGTTCCTGTCCAAGAAGTACCAAGGCAGAGTGGCCAAGCTGGAAACCATTCCAAAGGAAGACCTTGACCTGGTGGGAATACCAAAGATGATGATGATGATGATGATGAGGATGACACAGTTTTCACTATTGACATTCAGACCAGTCCGGGTCCACAATCTGGCTGTACTTATATTGAACCCAAGGTATTAATCGTTATTCTGTTCGCCGCAGCCGAACCACCTCGTGGGACTGAAGAGGAATTACATCAAGCTGTACTTCAACACCGTTGATGACCTCATCAAGGTCCGGCGAGAGATCTCTCCGGCCATCCGCAAGAACCGAGAGCGGGAGCAGTCCAACGACTCCTACACCGCCATGCTGTCCAGGTACCGGCCGAGCCAGGGGAGACCCAACACACGCTCAGAACACCACCGCATGCAGTGTATTCTGCCTGGTTTGGATACATTAATGTCTGTATTGTTCACGAGACTGAAAGAAAATAATTGTAAGATTTGTGGCGCAGTTAATAAATACCATAATTAAGAAGGACACAACTTTAAAGTCAATCTATTTAGTTCATTAGTTAGTTGGTTGTTGCTTGTTGTTCTCTTGAGAGTCTGACACAGTGGAATGGCAAGAAACAAGAAAACGGTAACTACTAATAAATAATAATCACATTTGACACTATTAAAACTATTTGCAGAGGAAAAAAACAAAAGCAAGTGTGGAAACTTGCAGGAAAAGCAAGACTTTTTTTCCTGCTAGTTGGCATTGCGTTCTTCTCCTGCTCACGTGGGATCTCTGCTCCTCAGTGCCTTGTCGGGGGGCAACGTGACCATGGAGGACGAGGACGCGCGCTACAAGAAGATCTCGGACCAGCTGGAGAACATCGTGGACATGAGGGAGTACGACGTCCCCTACCACGTCCGGCTGTCCATCGACCTGAAGATCCACGTGGGTAATGCGCTTGGGAGTTTTTGTTTGGTTGGTTGTTGTTTTATTGTCTTGTTGTGTATTCTCTATAGTCTTCTGATTGCTGTCTGTCCTCTCCTCAGGCCCACTGGTACAACGTTCGATACCGGGGCAGTGCGTACCCTCCTGAGATAATCCGCAGAGACGACCTGGTGGAACGACCCGTACGGACTTAAGGACTCTCATAACATCTTGTATATTTTCTGCCAAGCAACCACAGCCGTTTTCTGGTTGTTTGTCGCTTCACATGCTTCACTTTACTCTCCGTTTTCTTTTTCTGCAGGACCCGGTAGTTCTGGCGTTTGACATCGAAACCACCAAACTGCCTCTGAAGTTCCCCGATGCAGAGACGGACCAGATCATGATGATCTCCTACATGATCGACGGACAGGTGGGATCGTGAGAGTGTTTCTCTCCCTCTGGGGTGGTCATCTGTCACTGCTGTCCCAAATTTACTTGGTTTCCCACTAATGTAACTTATCTGTGTTTCTGTGTTTTTATTCGAAAGGGTTACCTCATCACAAACCGAGAGATTGTGTCCGAGGACATAGAGGATTTTGAGTTCACTCCCAAGCCTGAGTACGACGGACCATTCACCGTTTTCAACGAGGTGGACGAGGTATGGAGAAGAATGTTGGAAATAATATCAAACGGATGAAACATGAATGTATTGTCTAAAGCCTTATTTCAGTGTAATACTTAGTTGAACATGTTGTTTAAAGCCTTATTCCAGTGTTATACATAGTCTGCACAGTTATTTACAGCCTTATTCCAGTGTAATACATTGTCTACTATGTGTCTACTCTCTTCCAGGCAGCCATGATTCAGCGATTCTTCGATCACGTTCAAGAGACCAAGCCAACCATCTTTGTGACGTACAACGGAGACTTCTTTGATTGGTCAGCTCATACAAACACACCCTCCCTCTCCTGCACACTTCTCCACACTCCTATTTTTCATTTCATATTTTGTACTTTTCATATTATATTATACATTTCATATTTGTGTCGTGGTTGACCCTTGCATTTTCACATTTTATATGTAAAACACTTTACAAAAACACTTTTACTCGCCATTTTTTGTGTAGAGAGCTGCATCATCCCATCTCATTCTACACAGTCTTCCATGCATCCTCCTCCTCACCTCACACCTCCTCCCATGTACGTGTTCTTCTCCTGTTGCTCCTCTGCAGGCCCTTTGTGGAGACCCGGGCGGAGCAGCACGGCCTCAACATGTACAAGGAGATCGGCTTCCAGAAGGACAGCCAGGGAGAGTACAAGCCTACCCAGGCCATCCACATGGACTGTCTCAGGTCTGCTCTCTCCACCAGCACAGTACCCAGGCCCTAACATAGTATGCTTACTATATGGACCGAGGCAGCTGTGCAAAACACTGAAACAAAAACGATCGAGTCCGTTTTTAAAATGTTGTGTGCTGCCAAATATGTACTGTATATAACTAAAAGAGAGGATGGTTTTGTCTCATCAAAACAGAATCACCAATCACCGATTGGTGATTCTGCTATAGGACACACTAAAATGTATATATTCTATTTTATGCATGCCGTGTCATTCGAGTAGCTCTCTACTTTTCTTTTGAGTAGAGATTTAAAAAAGATTTGGATGATGCATATTGGGTGTGGTGTGTATTGTTGTTCAACTGTATTCCTGTCCTGGCCAGGTGGGTGAAGAGAGACAGCTACCTGCCGGTGGGCAGCCACAACCTGAAGGCGGCGGCTAAAGCCAAGCTGAGCTATGACCCCGTGGAGCTGGACCCTGAGGAGATGTGCCGCATGGCCACTGAGGAACCACAGGTAGACACACACGGACACACACACACACACACACACACACACACACACACACACACACACACACACACACACACACACACACACACACACACACACACACACACACACACTTCCATCATAGGAGAAGCAGCTGTAGCATTAGCACTTGATTAGCCAATGCACCCCAGGTATGCAGCCTCATCCAGCCCCAGACTAATCAGCCTGACTGCGGCCAGGTGAGGCTGCTTTAACCAGCCACCAACCACCACACACACTCACACACTCTACAGTGTTGTTTACATGCACAAGGAAATCTGGTCAGGCAGACACCAGGTTACCCTTGTTGTCCAGTTAAGGGATTAGCATACTGGTCATCCTATTTACATGGAGACATCTGTAAGGTAACCGGGTTATGGTCAGTTGAAAAAGTCACAGGCGTGATGAATACAACCGTAACATTTAACATTTGAGTTCCTCACTTATTATTGTGTTGATTTCCATTGCTTGTGTTGATTTGTTGGCCTTGTCTGTCAACAGACGTTGGCCACCTACTCTGTGTCGGACGCTGTGGCAACGTACTACCTCTACATGAAATACGTTCACCCCTTCATCTTCGCCCTGTGCACCATCATCCCCATGGAGCCCGACGAGGTTGGTCCTACGTGGACTCAAACGCTGAAACTATGTCTGTTTTCCGACGACTAATCTTACTGAGGCCTTGGCTTTTTTATGCTGCCTAACATTTAGGGCTGTACGATTAGGACAACAATGATAATTGCAATTATTTTGCCCCATATTGCAATTATTCATTTGTTCAATTACTATTCTGTGGCACTTACTGTGCATAAAAATAACTGATAAAGCCATTGCTGAGTTCTAATGGTTTGTAATTGGATGGTAATGTAATGGCCGTACAATTTATTGATGTTTTTAGTTTTTGGATACATTTCTTAAATGCATGAATTGCAACCTTTCACAATTGGCTCATTGCAGAGGCCAAAATTGCAATTATGATTAATATGCAATTGTCCCGCCCTACTACCACTACATCTGTGCTATATGTTAGCACCTGTTGCTCTCCTAGCCAACCCTGGAAGAGCGATCCCTCATCTGGGTTTCTTCACAAGGTTTCCTTCCTCTGGCTTTGGGACATTTCTCCTCATCCTTTAGAGCGCGTAGTGTTAGGAGGTGTGTTATTATGTGCGCTTGTAAAGCCCTTTAGGACTGTAGCTGTGATTACCGGTGAATAATTTTGACTTGATTTTATCTATTGTATAACAATTTTTTGCTTGCAGCCATTCTCTCCATGCTGTGTTGTTCCTCGGTTGTTCATCCTGTGGTTTGTGGCTCCTGGTCCCTGCAGGTGCTGCGTAAGGGTTCTGCACCCTGTGCGAGCCCTGCTGATGGTGCAGGCCTTCCACGCCAACATCGTGTTTCCCCAACAAGCAGGGCAGCACGGTGTTCAACAAGCTGACGGACGACGGACACGTCCTGGACACGGAAACCTACGTGGGCGGCCACCGTGGAGGCCCTGGAGTCGGGCGTTGTTCCGCAGCGGACATCCCCTCTGCCGCTTCAAAATGGTGCGTTCCCGTGTGACCCTTTTTACTTGTGGCTCTCTGAGATGATTCGCTTTTAATCCTAGACGGGAAGAAAAGCAAAAAGTACTGGACAGTAGTAGATTAGAAAAAAATAAACAACAAAGACTAAATGCATAGAAATATTTCAAAGTCCAATGGGTTTTATTTGCACACCATGTACATCACAATACAGGGCCATTCTGTACATTGAGAAGTCCTGTGATATGGCATGTGACCAGTACATAGGATGTAGGCGAAAAATAACCAAGAGAAAATGTTTTTATATATACGCGTACATTTAGGGCATTAGGCAGACGCTTTTATCCAAAGCGGACTTACAAATAGTACATGTGTTGAAGGAAGAGGGCAGCAATATATCACTGTGGGTACCCTGAAGATAAGAATAGAGCAGGTTTTGAGGCATTACATATTACGACGACGAATAGACGAGTTTCATAATTGGCCCAAGTTGCCTGCCAACTAAGTAGCTGGGCAGCCGTGTGATTCTAAGCATGTTACAACATCTGAGAACAACAACAATGCTAGTGCCATTAATAAATTCAAGACGTACAAACATGCATTATTTAATTATGTATAATGTGCCCATTCTCACATACATACAGTTGTGGTCAAAAGTTTACATACCACTTGTAAAGAGCATGTATGTCATGGCAGTCCAGAGTTTCCAATAATTTCTACAACTCTTATTTTTCTGTGATAGAGTGATTGGAGGACATACTTCTTTGTCACAAAAAATATTCATGACCTTTGGTTCTTTTATGAATTAGTTATGGGTCTACTGAAAATGTGACCATCTGCTGGGTCAAATATATCCATACAGCAATGCTAATATTTGGTTTCATGTCCCTTGGCCATTTTCACCTCAATTAGGCTCTTTTGGTAGTGTCGTGGCAATTCTCCGATAAAATAATTGCGTCCGAGGCGAATGAGTCTAAACAGACAAAATACTTGTGGGAATTAAGAGTTTTTTAATGGATGCATCCACCAGACTCCTCTCTAGCCGAGTGAGTACCAAACAGATATTCACATGTCCCTTTTAAGCACACTTTACACCCCAGAGGGTTCTGGGGGCAGCAATAAACCTCCTTCCCTTGCCCTCCGAATACCCAGTTCAATTCAATTCAATTCAATTCAATTCAATTCAATTCAATTCAATTCAATTCAATTCAATTTTATTTGTATAGCCCTTAATCACAAGACAGTCTCAAAGGGCTTTACAGGCCAGATTGTTATGGGCCAAACGTGATTCATGACACCCCCCTAGCCCAAGCCCCCCTAAGGGCAAGAAACGACTCCCTTAATTAACAAGGAAGAAATCTCGAGGAGGAACCTCAGAGTGGGGGATCCCTCCTTCCAGGGATGGTTCAGAGTGCAATGGGTGTCATACGGGCATTTAAAAACAGGGGTAACAAAGCATGACAAAATGTAAATGACAAAGTACAAATAGTAAATGAAATAGTAATAATGTGATGGGGTGCTGGCTGGAGAGCAAGCTGGTAGCCGTCAGGTGAGGTGGCCAGGTATCCAGTCACGATCACAGCAGCACTAGATAATGGAGACAACATGAGGGTTAGATGGAGCACAGTAAGCAGGGAACATACAAGTATCCTCAGACCTAGTACCCATCGGCAGCTAGGGTAGGCTAGTGCTAACGGTATTGATTTAGCTGTAAATTAGAGCTGAGGGTCACTCCTAGCAGCCAAAGGCGAGGGTAAATAGGTGGGTTTTTAGTCTCACCTTAAATATATCAGCAGAGTCAGCCTCCCTGATTACAGGTGGCAGACTGTTCCACAGATAGGGTGCTCGATAAGAGAACGCCCTGTTTCCTGCAGATTTTTTATTCACTTTTGGAATTGATAAAAGGCCAGCTCCTGAGGACCGGAGCGGCCGAGAAGGACAATAGGGAACAATAAGGTCCTTCGGGTACGATGGTGCGGACCCATGCAGGATCTTGTAGGTAAGAAGTAGCACCTTAAAATCTGATCTGGCATTTATTGGGAGCCAGTGGAGGGAAGTGAGAATAGGAGTAATGTGGTCAAACTCCTAGTTCTGCGTTAAAAGTCTAGCAGCAGCGTTCTGTACGAGCTGGAGGCTTTTTGTAGTAGAGCTCGGTAGGCCAGAGAACAGTGCATTACAGTAATCCAGTCTGGATGATATAAATGCATGGATGAGTGTCTCTGCGTCCGCAGCGGATAGCATTGGTCTGATCTTGGCAATGTTTCTAAGATGAAAGAAAGCAGTTCTGGTGATACTTTTGACATGCTGATCGAAAGAAAGCGTAGGATCAAGCAGAACACCAAGATTCTTGACGCAGGAGCTTTGGGCAATAGTGGATCCCTCAAGGCAGAGTGTGACGTCATCAAGTTGTGATTGTTTATGCTTCGGGCCGAAGATAATCATCTCAGTTCACATGGGGTGGGGTTCCCTGCCCAAGGAATCTCTGTCCCCTGTATAAACATTCACGGTTCACTTAACCTCCTCCCCATCTGCTTATCTTTATGACCTGTCCAGGAAGGAGTCACCTTCATTTATGACTGGTGGAGAAAGGGGTCTCCCTCCTGCCATATAGTTTACCAAGATTGCCTGTTGTAAAGACAATCTACATCAAGAACCTAATACCAACGGGAATATGCACTTTTCCCATTACAGTAGCCATCCACAAGCTTCTGGCAAGCTTCTGGTTGAATCTTTGACCACTCCTCTTGACAGAATCGGTGCAGTTCAGCTAAATTTGTTGGCTTTCTGACATGGACTTGTTTCTTCAGCACTGTCCACATGTTCTCGATGGGGTTTAAGTCAGGACTTTGGGGAGGCCATTCTAAAACCTTAATTCTAGCCTGATTTAGCCATTCCTTAACCACTTTTGATGTGTGTTTGGGGTCATTGTCCTGTTGGAACACCCAACTGCGCCCAAGACCCAACATTCTGGCTGATGATTTTAGGTTCTCCTGAAGAATTTGGAGGTAATACTCCTTCTTCATTATTCCATTTACTTTCTGTAAAGCACCAGTTCCATTGGCAGCAAAACAGGCCCAGAGCATAATACTACCATGGTGTTCTTGGGTTAAAGGCCTCACCTTCTCTCCTCCAAACATATTTCTGGTCATTGTGGTCAAAGAGCTCCATTTTTGTTTCATCTGACCACAGAACTTTCCTCCAGAAGGCCTTTTCTTTGTCCATGTGATCAGCAGCAAACTTCAGTCGAGCCTTAAGTGCCGCTTCTGGAGCAAGGGCTTCCTTCTTGCACGGCAGCCTCTCAGCCCATGGAGATGTAAAAACACACTTGACTGTGGACACTGACACCTGTGTTCCAACAACTTCTAATTCATTGCAGACCTGCTTTTTGGTGGTTCTCGGTTGACTCGACCATCCTGACCAATGTTCTCTCAGCAGCAGGTGATTGTGTTTCTTTCCTGATCGTGGCATGACACAACTGTTCGTGCACTTTATACTCAAACAGTTGTTTTGCACAGTTGATCTCGGGACCTGTAGCTGCTTTGAAATTGCTCCAAGTGACTTTCCTGACTTGTTCAAGTCAATGATCTGCTTTTTCAGATCCGTGCTGAGCTCCTTTGACTTTCCCATTGTAGTGTTTGTGTCTGAGTCTAATGATCGTATTAAATGAGTCATATTTAAATGGGCTCAGAGAAGTTACCGGCTGTAGTCAATCATAATCACTCACAAGAAGTTAAGAGGCCACAAAGATAATTTGATTGACACAACTTTCTACATCACCTAAATTGATCATTCATGTTGCTGTATGTATATTTTTGACCCAGCAGATTTGGTCACATTTTCAGTAGACCCATAACAAATTCATAAAAGAACCAAACTTCCTGAATGTCTTTTGTGACAAAGAAGTATGTGCTCCAATCACTCTATCACAGAAAAATAAGAGTTGTAGAAATTATTAGAAACTCTGGACTGCCATGACATACATGTTCTTTACAAGTGTATGTATGTGAGAATGGCACATTATACATAATAACATAATGCATGTTTGTACGTCTTGACATGTATTAATGGCACTTAGCATTGTTGTTTGTTCTATTCGTCTCGTGGGTATGAATGCTCGAAAACAGCTCTATTCTTATCTTCAGGTACCACAGTGATATATTGCTGCCTCTCCTTCAACAAATGAACTCTTTGTAAGTCGCTTTGGATAAAAGCGTCTGAAAAACAATGTAAAAAAGAAAACACATCAGCTCTTCTAGAAAATGTAGGAATGGTGAATATAGCCTTCTATCTCGTAGAAATGTAAATTTCTACTCGATGGGCAGACATGATTGACAGGACGCTGCCTTGTTGTTGTGTGTTTTGTGTTGTGTGCTGACAGAACCCGGCAGCCTTCGACTTCCTGCTCCAGCGGGTGGAGAGCACCATCCGGCACGCCATCCAGGAGGAGGAGAAGATACCCCTGGAGGAGGTCACCAACTTTAACGAGGTCAGTTACATTTGTATTATTATTATTATTATTATTATTATTATTATTATTATTATTATTATTCACATTGATGCTGCTGGTCTTGAACATTGGTATTTTTATTTTATTAGTGTTTGATATTATTTAATATTATTATGTATTATGCATTAACAATTACTTACCGTTCTTTTGCATACTCATTTTGTGTATTTTTCCATTATGGCACTTTTTATTACATTGAATTGTACAAAATATATTGTCTTTTGTTTGCTTTACCACGTCGAGCACATTGAACTACAACGTTTTTTTTGTATTAAATGTGCTTTACAAATAAAGTTGAATTCAAATGAATGTCCTTGTTCCATGTGCAGGTGTGTGAGGAGATCAAGGCCAAGCTGGTGTCTCTGAAGGAGGTGCCCAACCGGATCGAGTGTCCCCTCATCTACCATCTGGACGTGGGCGCCATGTACCCCAACATCATCCTCACCAACCGCCTGCAGGTAACACAGCCCTCAGTGGAGAGAGGAACAGAATGCCCTCGCCCTCACACCCTCAATCATCTACTGCCAATTCACTTTGAGTCTGGCGGGCTGACCTGGGGTCTGCTGAACGACTGATGACTGATGAACATGTGGTGGCCCTTCACAGCCGTATGCTATGGTGGACGAAGCTATCTGCGCCGCCTGCGACTTCAACAAGCCCGGAGCCAACTGCCAGAGGAAGATGTCGTGGCAGTGGAGGGGGGAGATCAGTAAGAAACACCTTAGATATCGGAAGATATTTATTTTGAGAGAAAATCTCATTTTCCCGGGCGCTGAACTGGCTAATTAATGGGGAGAAAATGGGATGGCAAATGTTACACATAAGTATTTGTGAAGCACCTTCTCTAAGCAGGTTACAAAGTAAAACATAAGAAAATATATAATATACAAAGCACAAAAATTATCTACAGGATGCAGTAGGATAAAAGCCATTGTATCCTAGAATGAGTCTTAAATGGGAAGCATCACACTCTGCTATTGTATAATATAAGACTGCTTCGTCATAAACTCCATGTAATAATCTGCTGTGTATAAAATGAGTAATGTCCAGCTCCGTCCCTGCAGTGCCTGCGAGCCGCAGTGAGTTCCACCGCATCCAGCAGCAGCTGGAGTCAGAGAAGTTCCCGCCCTTCTTCCCCAACGGGCCGCCACGCGCCTTCCACTCGCTGAACCGCGAGGAGCAGGCCAAGCACGAGAAGAAACGCCTCGCCGGTGAGCAAGGCACCGTCTGGCAGGGACCACGTGCAGAACATAAAACACACTAACTCAGTCACCTCAATTATCAACTCGTATCTAATTATTGTATGATACACCAGGTGTGAGTATGATTAGCCATTACAAAATGGGGTTTACAAAATTTGTCATTGTCAGGTTACAGTCTCAATTATGTTAATAATTTAAATATTACAATTTTTAACGGCTTTCTTTAATGGCTAACAACACTCAAACTTGGTGGTATAATAGGGCCCCTTTAAATATTATATATAATAGGGCTCCTTTAAATATATTGAAGTATAAGAAATGGGAGTGGGATGGTTGGTAGGCTAGGAGAGCAATAGCTATACACGATCGTTAGCATAAACAAGCGAAACGATTCTTGAAGTCTTATATTCCTATATTGTGGTATCTGTGGACGTCTGCCCCCAGAATAAGAAGGGTCTTGGAGTTGACTTCTCTCTAACCCCCGTCTCCGTATTGTCTCTCTGTGAGCCAGACTACTGTAAGAAGGCCTATAAGAAGGTGCACCAGACGCGGTTGGAGGAGAGGGTGACCACCGTGTGCCAGCGGGAGAACTCCTTCTACGTGGACACGGTCCGCGCCTTCAGGGACCGCCGCTACGAGTTCAAGGGCCTGCATAAGGTGAGAAAGACCACCACCCTAAGACGGATATCATTGTTGGCTCCTCCGTGATGGCTCCTATCATGTTCAGGAAGATTCAACCACAGTCCAAGGTCACAGGTTTTGATTTTCAGTCCAATAATAAATCAAGAGAGAGAGAGACGCTGGTTCTACTGCCAAAAGCACTCAAGAGATCCCACCGTGTCTCTATGTGAGGAACATTAACCGCAGAGCCACTGGTGTAGTGGCTCAAAAATCTCTTCACTGCAAGAGTTGGGCATGCATGACAAAACCTTTTAAATAACCTTACCCAGTATTACCATGCTTAGCTCTGCATCAAATGCTCTCTCACAGCGAACGCCTCCTTTCCCATCACAACTTATTCTCATTGGGGTTTTACACTAGAATGACAAATCTCCTCCTCTTGTCCTCCCTGTGGGCTGAACAACAAAAATTGCAAACCTGTGTTTACTGTTTATTCACCGTTGTGTTTGTCCCGTCCCCAGGTGTGGAAGAAGAAGCTGTCCTCGGCGCTGGACTGCGGAGATGCTGCCGAGGCCAAGCGCTGCAAGAACATGGAGATCCTGTACGACTCCCTGCAGATGGCCCACAAGTGCATCCTCAACTCCTTCTACGGTTACGTCATGAGGAAGGGGTACGGGACACACTCACCCCCCCCCCCCCATACATAATCCCCTCCACTAGGACAGGAGCTACAAGCTAGCAGCACGATGGAACATGGCTGGAGTTGGGATTTCAGTACTTTATCAAAATTGGTAAATTGTTCCTGTCACAATAGCTATGCTCCAGATGGCTCAAAGATGAGTAAAAGGGAGATCCATTAGGGCAATACAAATGTGAAATATAGCTAAAGATGCAATTATGCAACTTTATCTATACTTCTACTAGCAATTATGAGCGCTTGAAACTTGTTCGATTGAATTGTTACTGGACCGTCAGCAGTATATTTTTGTTTCACTCTATTGTCAAATGTACTTATTGTTGAGGTCACTTTGGAAAAAAAGCAATTGCTAAATGGCCTAAATCTAAATGTAAATGTATACACAAACATCCATAATATAATAGAAAGTGGCTGAAATGCTGGGACCAGGGTTGTAGTGTTGTGGAGTTTGATGGCTACAGGTGTGAAGGGGTTTCAATGTGTCCAGAGGCTGATGTGGTTCTGCGCTGGGTTCCCACAGGGCTCGCTGGTACTCCATGGAGATGGCCGGCATCGTGTGTTTCACCGGTGCCAACATCATCACTCAGGCCAGGGAGCTCATTGAGCAGATAGGGTGAGTAGTACCAGTGCTCTCTCTCTCTCTGTCTTTTTGTCTCTCTCTCATCTTTCTTTCCATCTTCTTTTTCTAGTTACCATCATGGACTGTATTTTGTCTTTGGTCTATTAAATGGACAACCCTCTCATCTCACAAAACCTAAAAAAATATGTGCTGACATGCTGTATTTAATCTTGTTAATCTTTAAACTGAGAAATAATTGCACTTTTAGCCAAAGCACTTTACAATATCACCTCACATTCACCCATTCATACACTCATTCATACACTGACGGTGGTCTCAACCACGCAATGCAACAGCCAGCTGGTCAGGAGCAGTTAGGGTTGGGTGTCTTGCTCAGGACACCTCAACACTTAGCTCGGAGGAGCCGGGGATCGAACCAGCAACCTTCCGGTTGCCATACAACCGCTCTACCTCCTCCTGAGCCAACTCTAGTGATGGGGAAAAGTATTGATACAGCATAGAATTGCGATACGTAAATAGAGTACATTTGTATTTAGCTTTTTCTGTAATTAAATTACCTCCGTGTGATCCAGGCGGCCCCTGGAGCTGGACACGGATGGCATCTGGTGCGTGCTGCCCCAACACCTTCCCCGAGAACTTTGTGGTGAAGACGAGCAACGAGAAGAAGCCCAAGGTGACCATCTCCTACCCAGGGGCCATGCTGAACATCCTGGTGAAGGAGGGCTTCACCAACCACCAGTACCAGGAGCTGGTGGACCCCGCCAGGCCTCACCTATGCCACCCGCTCTGAGAACAGCATCTTCTTTGAGGTGGACGGGCCGTACCTGGCCATGATCCTGCCCGCCTCCAAGGAGGAGGGCAAGAAGCTGAAGAAACGGTACGGCGGGCTGCACGCCAAACCAAATGTATTCACATTCACATTTAAGGCAGACGCCTACCTTAAAATAAAAGTACCTTTTATTTGGGACCCCTCTTGGGACCCAAGAGTGGTCTTGCTCAGTGTGCCGACAGTGTAGACTGTGGATCGGAGTCCAGTTGATTATTGGCTGCCCATCAGACAGCCAATGTGAAATATTGATTGGGATTCTTTCCCCTGGAAATATATTTGATATTTTTGATTTTCTCTATATTTTTCATATCTCAACTTCTATTTTAGTTTTTTTTTTTGTCCTATCTTGCATTTCTGCACCAATATACAACAACAGCAACAAATCCTTGCATGTGACGACTTACTTTGATGCCGTTTGCGCTCTTGTGTTGTTCAGGTACGCTGTGTTCAACGAGGACGGCTCCCTGGCCGAGCTGAAGGGCTTCGAGGTGAAGAGGCGCGGGGAGCTGCAGCTCATCAAGATCTTCCAGTCGTCGGTGTTCGAGGCCTTCCTGAAGGGCACCACCCTGGACGAGGTGTACGCCTCCGTGGCCAAGGTGGCCGACTACTGGCTGGACGTCCTCTACAGCAAGGTGCCGCTAACCGTCCAAAACAATATCACATTCAACATGCATGGTGGAAGGTCATTTCATCATTTGCTATTTCCCTGTTTATATTTACCGTATTTTTCGGACTATAAGGCGCACTTAAAATCCTGTAATTAAAAAAAAAATCGACAGTGCGCCTTATAATCCGGTGCGCCTTATGTATTAATTCTGGTTGTGCTTACTGACCTCGAACCGATTTTATGTGGTACACGGCGCTCAAAAATCTGTCAAAATGTTTTAGTACGACTTTGGTAAGCTACGAAGCCGCACCGCTTGATGGATTGTCGGAGCATTACGGCTACCGCGGAGTAATACTAACCTTGCGGAGTAATACGTACTGTGCTTCAACATACCGGTAATATTATGGTGTGTGTATAAGGACCCCAAAATGGCACCTGTAAAGAGACATGCTTACGAAGCGGATTTCAAACTGAAGGCTATAAGTCACGCAGTAGAACATGGGAATAGAGCAGCTGCGAGAGAATTCAACATTAATGAATCAATTTGTGGAAGAGGAATGAACTGAAAAAGTGAGTGTATTGTTTTGTATTTTGTTACAACTGAACAATGTTGAGTTATTGTGAATGAGTTGAATAAAGTTCGACTTATCTGACTGTTTTGTTTTGCTTAATGCGCCTTATAATCCGGTGCGCCTTATAGTCTGAAAAATACGGTACATTTAGGGCATTTGGCAGACGCTTTTGTCCAAAGTGACAAACAATAAGTACATTTTTTCGAAAGACAGTGAGAAGAGTTGTGATTTGGCGGATCCACGTCTGCTTGCTGTTTTGTCAGAATTTCTTTCATTTTTATTTTATCAACAGAATATACATTTTGCTTGTATTGTCAAGGCGTGTTCTCAAAAGGGAATTAAAACAGATTACATTGCAGATGGACGCATATCTGTGTTTTTGCTTGATTGCAGCAGTTCACCAAGTCTGATTTAGTTGTGCTTTACCCAATAACACCTAAACTTAAAGTGCACCTCACCAAAGGCAAGCTATCTTGTTCAGTCATTTTTCAATATATTTTTGTATTTCTACTGCTTTCTGTGGTGTCACCAACATTTTCTGCCTGGGAATAATAAAGTACATCTCGTACCGCATCTCGTCTCGTCTTATCTCATCAGGCGGCCAACATGCCGGACACGGAGCTGTTTGAGCTGATCTCCGAGAACCGCTCCATGTCCCGGCGGCTGGAGGACTACGGGGAGCAGAAGTCCACCTCCATCAGCACCGCCAAGCGCCTGGCCGAGTTCCTGGGGGACCAGATGGTGAAGGACGCTGGCCTGAGCTGTCGCTACATCATCTCCAGGAAGCCAGAGGGGTCCCCGGTCACCGAGAGGTAGGGGCAAGCCAGAGGGGTCAAGGGCTCACAGAGAGGTGAGGGCAAGCTAGAGGGGTCAAGGGTCGGAGAGGTAGGGGCACACTAGAGGTGTCCCCGGTCATGGAGAGGTAGGGGCAAGCTAGAGGGGTCAAGGGTCACAGAGAGGTAGGGGCAAGCTAGAGGGGACAAGGGTCACGGAGATGTAGGGGTCAAGGGTCAACGAGAGGTAGGGGCAAGACCGAGTGGTCAAACCTACATAGGCTTCAAGGGTTATAACCTGTATAACCTATATAAACCTGTTTACCCGGTTGCCGTGGAAACATGATGAGCGCGCTAATCGCACAGCCGGATAAATCTGTCTAACGATTCAAGACTCTGGTACTGACTTTCATGGCTGTCAACTGAACCGCCCCTACCTACCTCCAAACGTTAGTCAGACCCTACGCCCCAACCCGAGCACTCCGCTTGGCAACTTCTGCCAAACGACTGGTACCGCCTTCACTAAAAACAGCCAAACATCGCTCTTCCAAGTCCCAACTCTTCACGGTTCTGGCTCCGCAGCGGTGGTGGAATGAGCTCCTGGCTCACGTCAGGACGGCCGAGTCGCTCGCCAGCTTCCCCGCAAGAGACTCAAGACCCACCTGTTCAGAGTTCACCTGGACTCTACATAACCCCCCTCCTTAACAAGAGACTCAAGACCCACCTGTTCAGAGTTCACCTGGACTCTACATAACCCCCCCCCAGCACTAACCTGCGTGTTTATATGTCTTAACATTATTAATGGCACTTAGCATTGTTGTTCGTTCTCAGATGTTGTAACATGCTTAGAATCACACGCCTGCCCAGCTACTTATGCAGACAACTTGGCAATTATGAAACTCGTTCTATTCGTCTCGTAAATATGAATGCTCTAAAACAGCTCTATTCTTATCTTCAGGTACCACAGTGATATATTGCTGCCTCTCCTTCAACAAATGTACTCTTTGTAAGCCGCTTTGGATAAAAGCGTCTGCCAAATGCCCTAAATGTAAATGTAAATGTAACCGGGTTACTCTGCCTAACCGGGGTTTCCCCTGCGTGCTGATTGGCTGACTGGTATCTCTCCCCTGCCTATCAGAGCCATCCCCCTGGCCATCTTCCAGGCGGAGTCCAGTGTGAAGAAGCACTTCCTGAGGAAGTGGCTGAGGATGCCCAGTCTGCACGACCTGGACATCCGTTCTGTGAGTCACCAACCACACTTTGATCTCTTTTTTTTTTCTCTTGCATTTGATATCTTATTTGGTGAAGTGTCTTGAGTTGAGTATTTAAAAAATATAAATATAAATGCATTATTATTAATAGATAAAATGTGTAATATTATTATTAAATCTCAGTGGAATTCTCTGGAAACTGAAAATGTATATAGTTTATATAGTTTATTTTGTACAGTCGTTCTAGCACTCTGCAAAATATAGTAAATGATGTCTTTAAAACTACTTTTAAAATGTCTTTAAAAGTATTTCAGCACTCGGGGATTAATTTCTCCTCTGTTGTTTCATCTCACCCCGTCCAGATCCTTGATTGGAGCTACTACATCGAGAGGCTGGGTAGTGCCATTCAGAAGATCATCACCATCCCAGCCGCCCTGCAGCAGGTAACCAACCGATGACCGGGTGTTTCCCAACCGCTGGGTCGTGGCCCCACATGGATCACAGGAGATTGCTGAATTATGAGCTACAGATAGTTTAAAGGTCTCATAAAGGTCTTCAAAGATCAGATGACTAGTGATTCATAGCATGATTCAGCAGCGTATTTGCTATTGGCAGATGTTGGGTTGAAAGGTATCTGTGTTGTTATGCTGCCGTTTTGGCCAGATCTCTCGAAAAACGAGTCATCACCTGGTTAAATAAAGATTTCATAATCAAAAATGTAAAAAACGGATGCATGCATAAACATGGAAGCAGCCGGGGTCGCAAAAAGGTTCAGACCTCGGGGTCCCGGGTCAAAAAAAAGGTTGGGCAGCCCTTGCTTTGCACACAGAATTTTGCAGAATCGATAATGGTGTTGTACCTGTGGCGGTGCTCACCAGGTGAAGAACCCTGTTCCCCGCGTGCGCCACCCCGACTGGCTCCACAAGAAGCTCCTGGAGAAGAATGACATCTACAAGCAGAAGAAGATCAGCGAGCTGTTCACCAGCGAGGGCAAGAGACAGGTCGGTTACCTAGCAACGCTGCGGCCGCCATGTCACGTGGGTCAACGTGGCAAACGCCATAAGACATGTCAATATAACACCGAAACACAGACATGAGAAGAGACACGGAAGAGGGAAAAAGGCACAAATATGTCATGTAGCTTATAAATGTCTGTCTGTCTGTCTGTCTTTCTGACATCTCCCCGTCTGTCTCTATCTGTGTCTGTGTGTCTCTATCTGTGTCTGTGTCTCTTACCCCCACCTCTCCATCCCAGGTGGCCCACCAGCCCCTGGAGCCCGGTCAGGCAGCGGACATGGAGGACTTTGGGCAGCCCCCCAGACCCCTGCAGCCCGCCGTGCTCATCAGCACCAAGCGCAAACGGGTGTCCCAGGGGCAGGAGAGCCAGGTGGAATCCCAGGACACAGAGCTCACCCAGTCCTGGAGGGAGATCCTGGGGGCCCCACCCCCGCGGGGCACCACCCAGGTATGCTGAGGCGGTCTCAACCCTACGGCCGCTGTTTCAATGAATCATACAATACGTAGGATTTTACGTATATAAACAGGTTATGATTGAACTTGAAAACGAGACCTTCTCCGACTCTCTCTGTCGCGTACAACCATCTGTGGGGTGATCTTGGTTCTATTTTATTTGAATAGGGTTTGCCGGAAAAAAGGCGGGAAGTGACGTGTAAACGCTGATAATGCCCAAATGTCTGTTTTTTCATAGCTTTCTAATGTGTACAAGGTTTATGATGTGTTATTGTCTTCCCCCCCCCTGCAGGAGGAGCGTCTGGTGTGGCTGCGCTACCACAAGAAGAAGTGGGAGCTGCAGCTAAAGCAGAGGAAGGAGAGGAAGAAGAGGAGGAGGCTGGTGGACGGGGAGGCCCAGCCCGTGGGCGGGGGGCTGATTCGGGCCGGGCCCACCACAGGCTTGGGGGGCTTCCTGCGGCGGACCGCCCGCAGCATCCTGGACATGCCCTGGCAGATTGTACAGGTGGAAATTATGCTTAATTATTTGAAATTGGTGATTATTTACTTTTCAGTAGCACTCAAGCTAACCCTGTAGCTTTCCCCTTTTTTATTTTATTTCAGTTGACACCCACATTTCCTATCTGGGCTCAATAAAGTGGTATATTATCACAATGTACATTTCTATTATTTAAACGTAAACATGTATATACATTTGGTGTGCGCTACCTATTTATTTGGCCTGTGTGAAGCTCAATGTTACATTTCAATCAAATGTGGTGGACAAAACATAAGCCATCTAACCATGTGTTTTCAATGGACTTGCTGTTCATCACCTCCTCCTCCTCCTCCTCCTCGTAGATTGCAGAGACCAGCCACCCAGGCCTGTACAAGCTGTGGGCCGTGATCGGGAACGACCTCCACTGCATGAAACTCAACATCCCCCGTGTGTTCTACGTCAACCAGAAGGTTCCCAAGCAGGAGGAGGGAGCCACTTACCGCAAGGTTGGTACACGGTTAGTCCGAGCCCAGGTTCGTACATGGCTAGTCCGAGCCCAGGTTCGTACATGGCTAGTCCGAGCCCAGGTTCGTACATGGCTAGTCCGAGCCCAGGTTCGTACATGGCTAGTCCGAGCCCAGCTTTGTACACGGTTAGTCCGAGCCGAGGTTTATCATTTAATCTTAAATGGAATACAAAGAATAGTTTGTAATGATCATTATCATCATGAACACTCTCTCTCCTGTGGCAGGTCAACAGGATGTTGCCCCGCTCCAACATCGTGTACTTCCTGTACGAGTACTCTGTGCCAGAGGACATGTACCAGGAGCACATCAATGAGATCAACGCAGACCTCTCGGCCCCGGACATCGAGGGGGTCTACGAGACGCAGGTACAGGAAGTACCCCCCCCCCCCCCCTCGTGCACCCTTACCATGTGTCTGGATGTCGGTGGGTGTGCATACACACACACACACACACACATACTGATGCCTCTTTCATGTATCCCCGCCAGGTTCCCCTGTTGTTCCGGGCGCTGGTGCAGCTGGGCTGCATGTGCATGGTCAACAAGCAAGCACTCCGAAACCTGGCCGGCAGGGAGGCGGACACCTTTGAGCTGGACAACCTGGAGATGAGGTCGCTGGCCCAGTTCAGCTACCTGGAACCCGGTACAACCCCACCCCTCCCCCCCTTAAGACTATCACTCACGTCTGTAGGTTTCTGTTTGTCATGGGGGACGACGAGAACAATGACATTGATGGTCCAACATATCAGCGTTGTTTTCATAGAAACGGTGTTCATGTTGCACACCGTGATTATTTTTCTTTTCTCCACAATACGTGTACGAAGCGGTTCTCTCTTGCATGGTGTCTAGCTGGGTGCGATGCGAGGCTGTGAACAATCAAAGCATACATAATAAATAAAGGTGTTGCATAATGAATCATGATTAGGAGGCCCTGTGTTTCCCTCTCTGACCTCTTCCTCCTCCAGGGAGCATCCGCCACATCTACCTGTACCACCACAGCCAGGGGCACAAGGCCCTGTTTGGCCTCTTCATCCCCTCGCAGCGCAAGGCCAGCATCTTCATCCTGGACACGGTACCCAATCTTCATCCTCCTCGTCCTTCTGTCTAGTTCTTTTTGTCTCTCCTTTGCTCTCTGTCTCTTATTCTTGCTCTTGCTCTGTCTTAAAATGTATTTAACATTTTTATAAAAAATAATACTGTGCATAAGCTCACAGGCAGAAGTTGAAGGAAGCAGATGCGCAAAACGTTTTGATCACAAGGATTTTAAGACTGTAAAATGGGGGTCTCGGGCCAGAAAGCGCTGTGCTAGTGAATGTGTGAACCCGTAGGTGCGCAGCAACCAGATGCCCAACCTGAGCAGCGTGTACGCGGCGGAGCGCACCGCCCTGCTGGAGAAGACCACCGAGGACCTGCTGCCCCCCGAGAAGCACAGCTTTGAGGTCCGCGCCGAGAATGACATTAAGGCCATCTACCGCGCGCTGCAGCGCATCCTGCTCAACTACAAGGTAAACAACAACAACAACATACTGCTCAACTACAAGGTAAACAACAATAACAACATACTGCTCAACTACAAGGTAAACAACAAACAACAACATACTGCTCGACTACAAGGTAAACAACAACAACAATATACTGCTCAACTACAAGGTAAACAACAACAACAATATACTGCTCAACTTTACAAGGTAAACAACACAAACAATAACAACATGCTGCTCAACTACAATTGTAAACAACAACAACCAACATACTGCTCAACTAACAAGGATAACAACAATAACAACATACTGCCTCAACGTACATCCGTAAACAATAACATACTGCTGAATTTCAAGGTAAACAATAACAATAATAGCAACATACTGCTCAATGACAAGGTAGTGAGGTGATTACTTTCGGACAATCAAATAATTATGTTTTACTGGATGTGACCTGACTCCAGTTCAGCCAATCAGAAAGCGGTATTCAGTGTTGCCATCTACTGGAGATAGTCTCTGAGGTTTGTTCTGGGACCTCTGGTCACCTCGGTCTCTTGTCTGCGTCCAGGAGGAGCGCCGCGGGCCCACCCTGATCGCCGTGCAGTCCAACTGGGAGCTGCGGCGGCTGGCCTCGGGCATGGGGGTGCTGGAGGAGTTCCCGGTGGTGCCGGTGCACGTGGCCGACCAGATCAGCTACAACGTGCTGGACTGGCAGCGGCACGGTGCCCGCCGCATGGTCCGCCACTACCTCAACCTGGACAGCTGCCTGTCGCAGGCCTTCGACATGGCCCGGTAAGGAGGGCAGCGAGGAGGGTGCTGGAGACGCGTGATTGTCCGGGTCTGCTTTCCCCAGAGGCCACACCCTCTCAAGGCCCACGAGACCGTAGGCCAGTGGCATGAGTCGAACCACGATTAGACTTCTTCAAATGAGTGAAAAGCTCAATAAAAGCCATCAGCATTTATGATACAGAAGATGCTGCTTCCGTCCAGCTCACACATCTCTCTTCCTCTCTCTTCCTCTTTTCAAAAGGCCCCTATTTTACCACCAGGTGTGTGAGTTAGCCTACCAGTTGGTACAGTCCACTGGGTAGGCTAGTAGACTGATCTATCCAGCATACATCTGTTTGGACAATCCCACTTGTGATGTCACCAGAGGCTAGTGACAATACACATTTTTGAAATTGCTAATCACACTCGCACTGGAGGTGGGAAAATACAGGCCCTTTTAATAATAATAATAAATACAAAACACAGCAGTGCTTCTTCATAGTTCTCCTGTGAAAACGTGCGCCATCATACATGTTGTCTTCTGTGACAGTGAGCCGTATCAAGCATAAAAGCTGAAGGTATTTGCTGGTAGCAGTTCTGTGTCGGCACATCAAGAGTGATCTCTCCCTCACTCCTCTCCCGGCTCTGAAGGTACTACCACCTGCCCGTGGGCAACCTGCCCCAGGATGTGTCCATCTTTGGCTCGGACCTCTTCCTAGCCAGACACCTGCGCAAGCACAACCACTTGCTGTGGCTGTCCCCCACGGCCCGGCCCGACCTGGGGGGCCGCGAGGCGGACGACAGCCGGCTGGTGATGGAGAGCGACGACCGCGTCTCCGTGGAGATCAATGCGCAGGGATGCTACTCCACAGGTGGGCGGCGTCAGACTGTGTGTGTGTCTGTGTGTGTGTCTGTCTCTCTCTGTGTGTGTGTGTGTGTGTGTGTGTGTGTGTGTGTGTGTGTGTGTGTGTGTGTGTGTGTGTGTGTGTGTGTGTGTGTGTGTGTGTGTGTGTGTGTGTGTGTGTGTGTGTGTGTGTGTGTGTGTGTGTGTGTGTGTGTGGAGTTAACTCCTCTCTCTTGTCCAGTGTGTCTGTTTCCCCTGTCCAGTGTGTGTGTGTTAACTCCTCTCTCCTGTCCAGTATGTGTGTGTGTGTGTCTGCCTGTTTCCCCTGTCCAGTGTGTGTGTTAACTCCTTTCTCCTGTCCAGTGTGTGTGGAGCTGGACCTCCAGAGCCTGGCGGTCAACACCATCCTGCAGTCCCAGCACGTGAACGACATGGAGGGCGGGGCCAGCCTGGGCGTGAGCTTCGACGTCATCCAGCAGGCGTCCCTAGAGGACATGATGTCTGGGAACCAGGGGGCCGTGGCGGTGGCCAGCTACGACGAGACCGCCCTCTGCTCCAACACGTTCAGGTACACACACTGGAACTAGACCGCCCCTCACTGCAACACGTTCAGGTACACGCACTGGAACTAGACCGCCCCTCACTGCAACACGTTCAGGTACACACACTGGAACTAGACCGCCCCTCACTGCAACACGTTCAGGTACACGCACTGGAACTAGACCGCCCCTCACTGCAACACGTTCAGGTACACGCACTGGAACTAGACCGCCCCTCACTGCAACACGTTCAGGTACACACACCGGAACTAGACCGCCCCTCACTGCAACACGTTCAGGTACACACACTGGAACTAGACCGCCCCTCACTGCAACACATTCAGGTACACACACTGGAACTAGACCGCCCCTCACTGCAACACGTTCAGGTACACACACTGGAACTAGACCGCCCCTCACTGCAACACGTTCAGGTACACACACTGGAACTAGACCGCCCCTCACTGCAACACATTCAGGTACACACACTGGTACACAGATCTCTGTTAAAAATACTTGCAGCAGAAAGTACAGGGACGGGAATAGAAGTTGAAAGTAATATAATATTGAGATTTTTTTTAAAAGTAGTATCTGCTATCTATATACACAATATGAGTCTTGGTCTAACGATAGCGAGGTGTGGTCATTTGAGATATGATTAACACATCAGAGGGAGCCATTGCTTACTGCAGTGCTATACAGGCGACACAATATTCCAAACATAGGTCAAAATTGTATAACTAACTGTGCCTCTGTCCCCGTGGATCTGATCAAATCACAAGCTCCTCCCTGTTCATGTCTATACTTTATCAAACAATTCTCCGGAAGGACCACTGATCCTTGTCTGTATAATAAGAGAGGGGCTTTTAAACTCTCTGTATGTGTGTTGAGTGTCTTATGGTGTTGTTGTTGTTGTTGCTCGGGCTCTTCAGGATCCTGAAGAGCATGGTGGTGGGCTGGGTGCGGGAGATCACGCAGTACCACAACGTGTACGCTGACAACCAGGTGATGCACTTCTACCGCTGGCTGCGCTCGCCCAGCTCGCTGCTGTATGACCCGGCGCTGCACCGCACGCTGCACAACATGATGAAGAAGGTGTTCCTGCAGTAAGTTCCCAGAGCAGCCCCCCCCTACACTTGGGTTTGGCTAATGGGCTGTCAATGAGAAATTATGTGATGTTCTGCAAATATTATGTTCAGTGTTAATGGATTGTTTGTACTGTGCTGACCAGGTTCAGCAATAATAAATGAAATGAATTGTTGATTGATTGTGTTCCGCTGGCCAGGCTGGTTGCAGAGTTCAAGCGTCTGGGCTCCACTGTGGTGTACGGGAACTTCAACAGGATCATCTTGTGTACCAAGAAACGCCGGACGGACGATGCCATTGGCTACGTGGAGTACATCACCAACAGGTTAGACCACAAAGCGCCGACTTTAGGGGATTATTAGTGCCTGAAAACTAGAGCTGTGAGTCTTCACTGGCCTCAAGGTTTGATTACGATTCAGCTGTCCACAATTCGATTAGATTCTACGATGCATCTCGATGCAGCTCAATAATATATTACATCCCCAATTTTCTAATCTGCATTACTGCACATGGCTACTTTTTCATAAATTAATACAAGCTGTCAGATAAATTGACTCTTAATAAGTTCTTAAATCAGTCTTCTACAGTTCTCTTCTATGTTTTTTGTTTCTATACTGAGCTGTCCGACAGACATGCTCCACCGAAAGCTGATGAATTAAAAGTTCTGAATGTGAAAACTCCCTCCTCCCTGAATGCCTGTCTCCTGAACCCTTGTCTCCTGAACCCTTGTCTCCTGAACCCTTGTCTCCTGAACCATCTCCTTCTAGCATCCACTCCCGGGAGATCTTCCATTCCCTGTCCATCTCCTTCTCCCGCTGCTGGGACTTCCTGCTGTGGATGGACCCAGCAAATCACGGAGGGGTGAAAGGCAAGCTGCCCTCCGGCGCCCTCTATGGAGAGGTAACACTTTACGCCACAAAATTATTCACATTAGGATTTCTCTATTGACACCTTGAGGGAAATTGTTTCCATTACAATAAGTATGGCAAGGCATAAATATTTAGAAAAATCAAGGCTGCGTCAATAAAAATAAAATGTACGGATATAGAAATGTACATAAAGTATATTTATGCGTGCGTATAAAGTGGATCATGAAAATGCATATTGTAGGCCTACATTTATATATTTTTTACAATTTTCCTTTAGCAGGCACTTTTATCCAAAGCGACATCAAAGTAGTCTCACAAATCATACTTTAGGTGAACATTTTAACATCTTAGGTCCTCAGCTGTAGCATTGTTGAACTTCTGGATCCGAGATTTAATTCAAAGCGACTTCATAGCGCGGGTCATTGCGTGCGTGTGGAACTGATATTGTCGGTGTGTCTTGTTGTGGCTGTCAGGGCGGAGTCAAACCGAAGAAGAGGACGGGTGAGGACGGAGAGGAAGACGGCAGTGAGGATGAGGATGATGATGAGGAAGAGGCAGGCGGGGAGGCAGAGGACCGGGACGGGGAGACGGATGAGGTGGAGGACCTGATTGAGAGCAACTGGAACATCATGCAGTACCTGCCCCAGAGCGCCTCCTGCCAGAAGTACTTCCTCATGGTCGTCTCTGGTAAATATCAACATGTCCTGGATAATAACTAGAATAACATAACCTGACTAACGACAATAACCTAGCCATATAACATAACTAGAATAAAATGTATAACATAACTAGGATAGTGATAATAACATAACAATAACTAATGATAATAACATGATGATAATAACACTAACAATAATAACTAACAATAATAACAATCAATTGATAATTACAATTATTCAGCACCACTTCTGTCAAACGGTCTAGGACAGTTTTTTTTTCACCATGTTTATAATTAATGTACACATTGACTAACTTAAACGCTGAGTAAAAGTCCTAACGAGTCCTAATTTTCTCATGACGTCCTCCACCCAGCCTACATCGCAGCGGTCTACCACAGCATGAAGGAGGAGCTGAGGCGCAACACGCCCGGGGCCACGCCCATAAAGAGGCGGGGCGGCGCCAGCCAGGCTACCCAGCAGGCTGCGGGGGACCTGGGGGCACTTCCTGGTACGGGTGACGATGTCATCAGTTTTGCGTCTTTAAGAGCTTGCGTCTGAGTCCTGACCCCCCCGTTCAGAACCCAGAACCCTCATCCACTGACTTCACACTCAACAAATGATTATAAAAACCAAGGAGCCCTTAGTCCATCTGACAAACGTAACTGTTCACAAATAATAAGAGCCTAACAATCACCACAAGGGAATGGTTAGCCGCATTACGAAAAACGCTTAAACAAAACGGGCATATAGTGTGTGTGTAGTTTGTCTGCCCAAGGGAAGCAAGAGGTGGCTTAAAAAGGTAGGCTCTGCCCACAAACCGCCAGCTCCACCTACAGGGCACAGACAGGAAAGGACACAGCAACAACGCAGCATACATAGATACCAATATCGTAACAATATGCACGTTTTTCTTATAGTCCCACTGTCAGCACTTGGTGGAATGTGACCGTGAACTTCTTGTCCTGCAGGCATGATCTCGTTCTCCCAGGAGTACGTGTCCAACGAGCTGACGCACAGCTTCTTCACCATCACCCAGAAGATCCAGAAGAAGGTGACCGGCACCCGGAGCGTGACCCAGCCGTCGGAGATGTTCCCCAGCCTGCCCGGCTCCCACCTCCCCCTCAACAACCCCGCCTTGGAGTTCATCAAATACGTCTGCCAGGTAAACCTGCCTTCCTCTCTGTCTCTCTCTGTTTCTCTCCTTTTGTTTTTCTCCTTGTCTGTCTGTCTGTCTGTCTTTTTGCCCTCGGATTGGGGTATATTTAAGTAAACGGCAAAAACAGACAAACATTTTCTTCATACCAAATGTTATTGCTGAAGATGCAATGCAGCAAACGTCCCTGAGAACTGACCGCAGATCATGTGATCAAATCTATCCAATGCTATATCTACACGTCTCGGTGCACTGGTCATGTGATCAATCTATCCAACACTATATCTACACGTCTCGGTGCACTGATGCCACTGCCCCCCCCCCCCCCTCCCGCAGGTGCTGTCACTGGACGCCAACATCACCAATCAGGTGAACAAGCTGAAGAGGGACCTGCTGCGGCTGGTGGATGTGGGGGAGTTCTCAGAGCACGCCCAGTTCCGCGACCCCTGCAACTCTTACGTCCTGCCAGAGGTCATCTGCCACAGCTGCAACTTCTGCCGGGACCTGGACCTCTGCAAGGACCCGTCGATGGCGCAGGTGAGGCCCGGAGCAGATCTGCATTGCGACTAATGACTCAAATCTCCACACCGTGCAGACTGGCCACTGTACAAATACACTTATTAAAAAGTCTTTCACAAAACTTCATCCACTCACACACTCGAATGAGTCTCTCTTCGGTAGAATATCTCCGTAACAAAACAGGGAACAAAGCATAACTATAACTCAGTTGGACTGCTGGATCAGAAGTTCTGCTATAACACAGTAGGACTGCTGGATCAGAAGTTCTGCTATAACACAGTAGGACTGCTGGATCAGAAGTTCTGCTATAACACAGTAGGACTGCTGGATCAGAGGTTCTGCTATAACAAAAAAACAGTAGACTGCTGGATCAGAAGTCTGCCTTTAACACAGTAGGACTGCTGGTTATCAGAGGTTCTGCATAACAGAGTAGGACTGCTGGATGCCATATAAAATCCACTGCTTTGGAACTAAACAAGGCACCACTTAGTCACATCCAATACAACATTCAATTCCACGGGTTAAGAGTTTTGTGTGTGTGTTTGTGCTCCTCAGAATGGCTCTGTGCTGCCTCAGTGGTTCTGCTCCAACTGCCAGGCCCAGTATGAGACGGAGTTCATCGAGATGTCTCTGGTGGAGGTTCTGCAGAAGAAGCTGATGAGCTACACCCTGCAGGACCTGGTACGCCTCCACCCTCACACCCTGGTTTACTTCTTTACACTCGCTGAGCTTGAATGTATTACTATGAATATAAGACACCTTGGTACAAAGGCATGCGCAGAAACATTATTAGAATTGCATTCATTGATTTTCGTATTGTCTGTCTGTCCGCCTGTCTTTGCAGGCATGTGTGAAGTGTAAAGGGGTGAAGGAGGCCAACATGCCGATCTACTGCAGGTGTGCCGGGAACTTTGACCTCACTTTCTCAGCAAAGGTGAGTGCTCTCATTACATCACATTTCTCTACAATCAAAACTAAAACTACTCCCGTTAAAATGCTAAAGTTTAAGTAGAAAATCTAAAACAGAAGAAGTAGGGCAAGGCAATCAAAAGATTGAAAAACGTTCATATGTAAATGTGTAGATGGTATTTATTTACATTTAGGACATTTAGCAGATGATTTTGTCCAAAGCGACATTACAATAAGTACAATACAGTGCTGCTTGAAAGTATGTGAAGCCCTTGAGCAGTTTAGAGGTTTCTGTTGTTTTACCATGATTTCCTTATTCTATCATCACCAGTTTTCTATATATGAAATGTCAGGTTTATGTTTATCAATTGCATGTACTTGTTTAGAGGGAATTGTGTGAGTCGCCAAAAAAATACATGAAACATGGAATTAGTGTATGTGCAAAAGTAAGTGAACCCCCAGCTGCATTGGTAAAATCAAGTAGGTAATAGATTCAGGTGAAACACATTTGGGTTGGGCAACACAGATTAAAAGAGAGAGGAAACCAACCAAACCACTGTAGTGCCAAGGTGTACCGACACAGATCAACAATGCAGAGAGGAAAGGAGATATCTGAGGACATCAGGAAGAAGGTACTGACAGCCCATCTCCACTGTAAGACAAATCATTTACAAATGGAGGGCATTCAACATGACCACAACTCTGCCTAAAAGTGGACGCCCATCAAAACTATCACCAAGAAGCACCAGAAAAATAATAAATCAGGTAAAGGCCAACCCACACATCACTTCTAGAGAGTTGCAGACCTCTCTGGCTGCATCTGGAGTAAATGTACATGTGTCTACAATCACATGAAAATTGAATAGACATGACATTCATGGGAGGGTTGCTAGAAAGACGCCTCTGCTCTCAAGAAAGAACAAAGCTGCCCGTTTCAACTTTGCCAAAGAACACTTGGACAAACCAGAGGCCTTCTGGAAGTCCATTCTCTGGACAGATGAGTCCAAGATAGAATTATTTGGTCACAATCAAAATTGCCATGTTTGGAGAAAAGCCAACATTGCATCCCAAGAAAATAACCTCCTCCCAACAGTGAAGCATGGTGGTGGAAATGTGAAGGTCTGGGACCGCTTTTCTGCCTCCGGACCTGGACGACTCCATATTATCCAGGGAAACATGAATTCTCATGCCTATCAACAAATTCTTGATCAGAATCTCCTGCCATCAATCAGGGAGTTGAAGCTGGGCCGAAAATGGGTTCTGCAACAAGACAACGACCCAAAGCATACCAGCAATATTACCAAGGAATGGCTTAAAAGAAAGAGGAATTCGTACTCTGTATTGGCCTCGTCAAAAGTCCGGACCTCAATCCTATAGAAATGTTGCTGCTAGACCTGAAGCGAGCGGTACATGTCAGATGTCCCTCCAACCGCTCTCAACTGGCTGAGTTCTGCAAGGAGGAGTGGGCAAAAAACCCAACAGCAGATGGAGAGACTGGTCAGTGGTTACAGAAGACGTTTGGTTGAAGTAATGGCTGCACAAGGAGCCACAAGCTACTAACTAAAAGGGTTCACATACTTTTGCACATGTAACATTTTCAGTTTTTGTGAGATAAACCACTTTTGTTCAATAAATAATGAAAATACATCTTTTGTTTGTGTCCATTATTTCGAATGTCTGCTTTAAAAATTGGTGTTTGGATATAATTATTATTTTAAATTCGTTTTTAGCTAAAACAATGACCATGTTTCTGGAGGGTTCCCACAAACTTTCAAGCAGCACTGTATGTCCAAAGAGACACCAAAACAACACAGTGAGAATTGCATAGAACAGGTTTCAAGCACTTCATAATTGCTAGGTTAATAGAACAAGTTTCAAGCACTTCATAACTGGTTAATCCCTTGCTGGAAACCGAAGATGAGATGTATTACACTGCAGCTGTCTGTTTCTGTCTCTCCGTGAACAGAGCTTCTCTGAGCAGATCAAGGTGTTCCAGAGCATCGCGTCTCATTACAACATGAGGTTCCTGGAGGAGACCATCGACTGGCTGCTCAGCATGAGTCCACAGATCCACGCCAGTGTCCCCTAACACTGGGCCTTCGTTTCCTCATATGGGAATCCCCTTTGTGAATATCCCGTCTCCCCTTTGTCAGCGCTTATCATGCGTCTTGGTCCAGCTCGTTGGTGTAGGACGCTCAAAAGTTGTCTCATGTCTTATTTTTGTGTTCGTGTTTTGTTTTGAGATGGATTGTTAATATTGTTGATATTTTGCATGCACATGTTTTTTCTGTGTATGAATTGTATTTTTGCTTTCAAATGTTTGAATAAATGTATTCCACAGGTTATTGATGGTGTGCTCTGTTTTATATCAAGTTAATTCATTTTTGACATTGAGTTATCCAGCTCATCTTGTGTCACCGTCTCCCGTGGTTAGCCGCTCACCCTGCCCCCCTCATCCGTTACATGTAGTAACTTATTTTCCTTTACAAAATTCTTGAAATCAATCTTTCCATACTCCTCAAATATACATCCTTCTTTAACACTGCTTCATAATTTGACCACGCAGAAATGACAGTTCCCCTCAAAGTGTGCCAAACTTTAGCCATACTGCATGACTTGGTGTATATAAAGTCGTTTAGCAGGTTTATATTTATATTTATATTTTGGAAAGAAGTGCTACATATAAGCAATGGGATAGAAAGGTCATGTGGTGTAGCAATTCTGGTTCTAAAACAAATATATAGAGATACCGGTGGGAGAGTAATCACGCTGCCCTGCATGTCAACATCGGTACGGAGAGAGAGAGGAAAGATGTGGAGGGTTTTGGTGCCTAAATGCCAAGTTTAAATAAAGACAAATGTAGAGATAAAAATAAAATCTTTAGAGATGAGAGGTAAAAAATCTAACAACAAATATAAGTATGGGAGAGTGGTGGGAAAATTTGTAATACAAAATAAAAGATTAGCATTCAAGAAGTGAGATTTTAGAGAAAGGATGAAGGAGAAGGAAAAGGGAGGGAGGCGTTGTTGAAGGAGGCAGAAAGGCAGATGACGATCCGGAGTATAAGATAAAAACATTTAGAAATAATGGCTGAACTAGATCCGCATGAGGAGAATAGATGTATGGGGTGATAAAACGAAGCAGGGTTAAATATGTAATGGAAGGAGAAAAATGCACTTCATTCTTTCTCAGGCTGGAGAAGAACAACGAGGAAAATGTACATTAAAGAAATGAAGCGGGGAAAATGGTAAAGCACTATGTTGATGTATTAGATACAATAGAAACATATAGCAGCGGGGGGGGGCGGAGGTCAGATTGTTCATGTGTCGTTCGGTTTTTGGTTCAAAAAGCAATGTTTAGGTGAGCCGATCTTAGTGTCATTTGTAGTGTGATTTAAGTGTGTTATTCCTTAGTGTGTTTATGGTTTGGACCTCCGCAGTGGGTACTACCAGTTGCCGCTTGCCACTGAGACCCAAGACAGCGTTCTGCACCGGGCGGGGGCTAGTTCAAGGTCCTCCGCTTCGGACTGTGTAATGCTCCGGCCACCTTCGCTAGGTTAATGGATCAGGTGTCGCTGGTGTCCCCGCCAGCAGTGCCTGGGTCTACCTGGACGACATCTTGGTCCATGGCTGTTCCTTTGAGGCTGCTCTGGGGTCCCTAAGGTGGTGCTGGAAAGGGTCAGGACCACGGCTTAAAGCTGCACCCCGCCAAGTTTATGCAGAGGGAGGTATCCTTTTGGGCCACACGTGGGGGGAGAGGGCATCAGTACCCTGAAGGACAAGGTGCAGGCGGTAGCCGACTGGCCCACCCCCTCTAACCAAAAGCAGCTGAAGAGCTTCTTGGGCCTGGCCTCATACTACAGGATTATACAAGGTTTCTCCTGCCTGGCTGCACCCTTGTTTCGGTTGCTACAAAAGGATAGAGACTTTGTGTGGACGGAACAACGCCATGAGGCATTCAGCAGCCTGCAGCGTGCCTTGTGTGGGGCACCGGTGCTTGCCCCAGCCGACCCCACCATGCCTTTCATATTGGACACAGACGCTAGTGGCGTTGGGGTGGGAGGCGTGCTCTCACAAGAGGGGCCGGAGGGGGAACGGGTAATAGCCTATTTCAGCCGGGCGTTCAACAAGGCGGAGAGGCGCTACTGCGGTTACCCGGCGGGAGGTCTTGGCATTGATGCTTTCTATAAGGCCCCCCTTTTACTGGGTCGCTGCAATATATTAAAAAAAAAAGTTATTGACTACATTGAAATATGGTTTTGACTTTATTTCAATGTCGTCATTCATTTACTTTTTTTTCTAAACCCAAAGTTAGTGCAAATGTGCAATCTGAGTACAGGGAGGGCCCCCGAAAAATACAGTCTGCCTATTGTAATATATCCATTTAATCCGGCCCTGGCCCATATAATTATAAAGAATGAACACTAAAATGTTTTTTAGCACATGAAACAAATTCGTATGTATTCAGAGTGAATCATCAACGGCGCAGACAAAACATTTTCCTCGGTGACCAGTGACCACAATGTGTGCATTAAGTTATCGACCCAAGCTGTGTCATCAACCTCAACGAGGTTAATCATATCGTCCCTTTTCCTGTGCACGGTGCTCCTAGCCAGAAATTACATTCAGCCACATAATCAGATTGGCTCCTCAGTGATTCTCTCTGACAGATCGGCTGCTGCCAATGAAGGAATGAAAGCACTTAGTGCACTGCACTAAATGGGAGGCTATTCGCTTTCACCCCACTGCAGTCATTTATGCGGTCCCTTCTTTTGTAGCCCACTAAATTATTTCATATTTGTCCTTCCCTGCCCCCGCTCCGTGTCAGACACATTACACATTTCAGTGACTGTCATCCTACACGTTGGGCGAGATGATGAAGTCGGTCTCCGGTCTTTTCCCACCAATCGCCGTCTGCGTTATTACTCTCAGCAGCAGCAGCCAAGATGGATTCACACTTCCCCACAATCGTGTTAGAGAAGCCATTTTGTGGGAAATGTGGACATTATCGGATTACCTGCTCGACGGATTGCTCTCTGCAAAGGCTCTTCGGCAGTCACGTTACTCTCCACAACGCAGACCAAACAATTGCATTTGAATATCGTAGGTCTATTGGACCCCAACATAAAAACAAATGTACAATGATCACCATACACATTCAATATCTTTTTAGGACGTTTTGGTTTTAATTGTGAGACAAGTGAGCAACAGAAACCAGGCCAATATGACACTGATGAAGGATGTTTAATGTTTAGTATTTGTCTTTACACTGCATTGATTAAAAATGGCGTAAACAGCGCTGTGGTTATCGAGGGACTCTCCAAAAAGTAGATCAAGATGAAGGCGAGTTGGAGAATGACAGGCTTCAGCTTAAGTTGTTGGTTATAGCACAGTTATGGTCTGCATATCAGAACGTTTTAGCTCGTATATACATAGACTGCTCTGGGGAAAGCCATTTTATTAGAGAGGTGGGCCTATATTGCACTCAACAAACCACGGCATAGCCTACACTCAGGAAGCGTTACTGCTGTACTCAGAGTCTGGTTTGTAAGGAGCATTTGTGGGTTCTTGGTAGCAGAGAAGTGTGGAGATCAGGCTTGACCTCACAGTGCAACACCTTCTGATAGGTCTGAATGGTTTGACCCGTAGCTTACGATGGTGAATGCTGTGGACATGGGCTGGATTGGATCTTTACGAGCCTGTGGAGATCCAAGTACAATTAATCATCATAATTACACTTTCTTTGCTATACATTGACACATTTATGCACATTTTATATTATATATATATATTCACCAAGAAAAATATTGGTCAGTTCTTAAAGGGACCCGATTAAAGGGACCTGTGAGTGTGATTAGCCAGTTTCAAAAATACCATAGTAACATCACAAGTGGGTATGATGTCTAGATCAGTCGACAAGCCTACCCAGTGGACTGTACCAACTGGTAGGCCTATCTATCCATCATACATCTGGGTTGACACATCTGGGTGGCATCACCACTTGCGATGTCACTTCATCACAATGACAATTTAGAAACTGGTGGTAAAAAAGGCACTTTAAAAATATGTAGATCATTTTACAATCCGAAGAGACAGATTCACAAACATATTAATGTGCACAGGAATTGCTAAATTGTCAAGATCATACTCTTTACTCACATCATCAAACTTCTTCTCACTGTACACCTCGTTCTTGTCAATGAAAGTGAGCATGATCCAATCACAGATGATGGAACACTGCGGTTGAACAAAACATAGTGTATACAATAAGTACAAACTGACTTCATTACGGATTGTCCCTGACAATAAAAGGTGCTATATAAATGACATGTATGATTATTATTATGATTAGCATATTATTATTCTTAAATCAGCAATCCCAAATACTCACGATCCCTACGGACCCCAACGCAGTCACTGAATTGATGATTGTCGGAATAAAGCTAAATTTGCCCGCCTGTGAGGACAGTCACATGATGTTGAGAGATGACACAGTTAGTTAGTCCCTATACTGTATATCATGGTAAGGTCATGGTAAGGTCATGGTAAAGCAGAACATCAGTGTCTGAAAGTGGTAGCGGCTGAGGCATGAGTACAACATAGAGATAAGATAAGATGTACCAGTCAGGTAATGTAGGTGCCACAGCAGAAATTACAGGAGAGTAGTAGATCAAAAAAAGAGATAACAAATTAAAATATGGGAAAATTATAAAATTAACTACAAACAATAATAAACTACATACAATGAATACAGAATATATATATATATGTATATTGATGTAGGCTACACAGTTATCAGTAGTAGCAATGTTGATATAATTCCCAAAAATAAATGTGAAACAACACAGTTGTGTTACATTTACAAACTACACATCATTGTCCATTATGCAGACACGTTTCTAGAGTGTCGACGTGACTAAAGTTTCCAGCATATGCTATTGAAACTACACATGACAACGTGCACAACATACGTGTCCATGAACGATGATATCCAGACGGATACCGTAGGCCTTGATCAGGGTGCGGGACTCCACGCCGTCCTTGCTGTAGTACTTAGCGAATCTGAGGAGCACAAAAACATCGTTGGCGTGTCTACGCTAACGTCCAGCCTTGTCATGTGAAGCCCTTTGAGACTGTGACTGCGGCCTGGAGACATGACTGGAGTGTGACGAGAGTGACCTGTAGTAGTAACCGGCGGTGGGGAGGTCTTTCCTGGTGTCCAGGAGACGGAACGAATACGTGGGTTTGCAGTTGGCCGCGTCCACGTCAAAATCACACTGCCAATTGATGAAGACTCCGATGACACCTCCCTGAGGGTGAGAAGAACAGCGGGCATGTTGTGTCCTCACCGAGTATCCCATGCTCAACTTACAGGCTTATTTGTTACGCGCACGCGACAGTGAAATACTTGAATTTAAAGGGCCCTGTGGTATGAAGAGGGGCTTGATTTCACGTCGGCGGGTGAAACAAGGGGAGCTGCAAATGACCTGAGATTGATGCAGCTGTAGGCGATGAGAGTGATTAGACTGATGTGTATATATTATTATTTTACAGTCTGTGGTATATATTCACACATGTTTACTCTCCCCGCAGTAGGAGGCTGGGGACATACGGAGTCACTATCCCCGAGACTCCAGAACCCTGATCGCCGACAACCCCGTACATTATTGCCATATTATTTATGCTTTGTAAGCCAATGGGCGGTCTATATTTTGCATTAAAAACTCAGCATGACGACGACTACTGACTCTCCTTCCCGGTCAAGGACCCCGAACTAAGCCACGGACGTGGCATTGTGGCAAGCAGCATTGCTACAGGCCCTTATTATACCACCAGGTATGAGTGTTTCAAAATGGTCATGTGACTAAAGCTGTGACATGGTGACATCACAGGTGGGATTGACCACCAGTGATCATGCATCTAGGTGGACAATCCCACTTCACATGGCCGCTTGTAATGGCTAATCACACAAAATAGGGGACATGTAATGCATCAACTGGCAACGTGTGTATATACTGTATATATATATATACATATACATACACAGTATATCAAATATTGAAATAATAATTTGTTTTCTTTAGAAATACCAATTTCCCACAGCTCTCTGCCTGCACACTCACAGTTCTGCAGAGCTCGGTGAAGTTCTCTCGCGCCTGGTCTGCGATGTAACCCAGCCGGAAGATGGGGCAGTAGGGCTCCTTCTCCTTGTCGTAGTGACACCTGTTCAGGTACCTCCTCCTCTCACGCTTCTTCGATGCTGCTTTGGTGTTAATTCTGTCAGAGACAAACAAACTCCATCCTTTGCATGGAACGTCGTAGACGCAGTGCAAAATTTGATTCCTGTGTGCAGACTTGTATTTGTGTGTGTGTGTGTGTGTGTGTGTGTGTGCGGGTCTATGTGTGTGTATGCGTGCGTGTCTGTGTGTCTGTGTGTGTCTGTGTGTGTGTGTGTGTGTGCGCGTGTGTCTGCATGTGTGTGTGTGTGTGTGTGTGTGTGTGTGTGTGTGTCACCTCGTCACTTTGAACATGGGAAAGAAGATTGAGTTCTCGATTAAAACGGTGAAATTTATGGCCTCCAACAGCGGTGGCTCCCTGGTAAACAACAACAACAACAACAACAAAACACAGCTTATTGCCATGGCGACACCCAGGTCAGTCCCACTGTCCCACAGTCCCACCTAGTACTCAGGTGTGTCAGCCTACCGGACAGCACCGTATTCCTCAACGGGACACCAAGCTTGGATCTCACAGGTCTTGAAGTTGCGATCGTAATACTGGACGCACCGGCCCGTCCTCCGGCCTGCGGGGACACACAGGTTTGACAGCAGCACAGCATGACGAGACAGGCGATGACAGACTGTGGCAGGGGATGACAGACTGTGGCAGGGGATGACAGGCGCTCAGCGGGGTGCACGGGAAAATAAAAATGAAACATTAAAAAGCATACCGTTGCCATCGACGTTCACTTCTCCCGCACTACAGTCAGAATGCTTCGTACAGTTGGCGCTCGGAACGGAGAAATGCTGAAATAAAGAATATATAAAGACAACTATCCCATCCTGGCACCTGAGACGTAACTGATACCCCGTGATTACATTCTGCTTGCTGTATAGTGGAAGGCAGCATGTACTTTTAAGAAAGGCACTTACTTACTTAAGGACGCTTTGACCCCCCCGGCCATTTTCAGTTTGTACAGTTCATAAGTACATACAGTTGGTACAGATGGTACAGTTGGTACAGTCCATACAGTTTGTACTGTTCATACAGTATGTACAGTTCGTCCAGTCCATACAGTTTGCTTCTTTGCAGCTTTTCAAACATGTAACTTTGAGTTTGGCTGCCCAGAACTCTTGCTGACGTCTCACCTCAGCACAGGTTTGTTGCATCTGATTGTAGGTCACCTCTCGCCTCACCGTCGTGCTAATCACACCAAAACCCTTTGGGGGGAAAGGGTGAGAATAACCTAGTTAGTTTAGTACGGTGTATTTGTATTTCACACACTACAATGTGACTGGTGCATTGCAAGCAATTGACTGAGCGTATTGTAGAGGACTCATGACATAATTCACCATACGGTTGTGTGTGTGTGCGTTCTACATGCAGGGTTATGGTTTGCCGGTCGGTGTTTAGAGAGATGTCTACTCCTTTACGAGAACACTAGCCGGGTTGTTGTGGTGTCGGGTTTTCATTGTCCTGACTTGCTCTTATTCACAAGAAAACCCGCAGCAGGAGAAGTGCGCGGCACTCAAAGCCCACTTGCTGAAAAGCGTTGAATTTTCTGATGCCGAGCGAGCCAGCTGGCATTTCTCCATACAAGGCCCTGGCAATAGCAAGCCGTCTGAACTGATGGACAGGACCACGCGTTGGCCGGAAACTGTCCCGCTGTCATCAGCATCATCCACCGGGGCGGTTCGGGTGTTCATTGCGACGTGGGTTGCCCAGTTCTCCTCGGACCACAGCTCACAGTTCGACCTCCGGTCCTCGTCTGCGTAATTGGTTTATGGCCAGCCCCCTGCGGCTCCCAGCTGTGATGTCCCCAACATCACAGCTCCCTGGTCTGCAACCCATCAGTGGACCAAGCTCCTGGACATCGGCATTGTTTTTGCCCCTGTCCCCACGTAGCATCACGGTCTCCCACAGTCCAACGTCCCTGTGAGTCTGCAGTCAGCGGGCTACATTTTCATCTGCCACAATGCGCACTATAGGCCCACCCTACCCCCATGGTGTGTGTGTCTGTGTGTGTTCCATGCTTTGTGTGTGTGTGTGTGTGTGTGTGTGTGTGTGTGTGTGTGTGTGTATGTGACTGACCACTGCTGGTTGAGCATACTCCAGGGGATCGTGGATCAGGTCTCCCTGTCCCGCCGTGCCTCTCATAACGGTGGAGACGGAGCTCTCTGGACGTGTCTCGCTCTCCTGGTAGGCCTTCTCTTTGATGAACACATACCTGGACACACACTCCGGCTTACCATCTATACCTGGACACACACTCCGGCTTACCATCTATATCTGGACACACACTCCGTCTTACCGTCTATATCTGGACACACACTCCATCTTACCGTCTATACCTGGACACACACTCCGTCTTACCATCTATACCTGGACACACACACACACACTCCATCTTACCATATATAGCTGGGCACACACTCTGTCTTACCATCTATACCTGGACAGACACCCTGTACCATCCTTATCTATCATAAAATACTTCCTAACAATGCTAACAATGCAGCTAAATCAGTATCTATGGAAAATGCCCTATTGAGATCCATTTATGACATCTGTAATGGCTTGTGAGATGGCGGCCGCCCCCTTTCAATGTTACTTCCATGAATGATCTTTTGATCCATCAATTTGTTATGGCTTTGTTTTGTGTTCATTTGCAAGGAAAGGCTTCAACACTTGTTAATATTGAACCGACTTCTGCGTGGTTATGAGCAAAACGTTGAGGGAGAAAAAACATCTCACATCATCTGATAAACAAAACCATTAAGAAGCCATTAAAAAAAAACAATTCCTGTCAGAAAGTCATAGTTTTATTGTGTCTTTTCCCTTGGAATAGAAAATTCTACAATGAATTTCTCAACCTTTATCAACATTATAACCTATACATTCTTAAACGATTAATTTATATATTGCTTATTAGAATAGATAGAAGGACAGTGAAAAACCCAGAAGCAAGACTTACCAGATGAAATAGGTGAGGACGAGGAACTGAACCCCTCTGTATATTAACCCAAGAGATCTGTTTTTAACCACCATCACCTTGGGGGTCTCATAGTCCCAGAAACCAAGGACATAATCCTTCAGGAATCCCAGCAGTCCCATTGTGTGTAGCTGAAGTCCTCCTTCAATATCTTGTGTCTTGTTTGTTTTCCCTTGGACTAATCATTCCCGTTATTTTGATGTGTCTATCTCTTTAGATCCGTCGGTTCTGTTCATAAGTTCCCCCTCCTCTGTATTGTCCCGTTCAGTTGCTCTTCATCCTGTTCTGGACGTCTCTCCCAGTCTGCCGCACTGAGGTGGTAGAGTCAGGGGTGGGGTTGAGTCAGGGCGGCCTCACAATTACATTATCACTTTGCTCCAGAGCATTTCCTCTGAAGTCTTTCTGTATGTATTTCTGTCACATTTACGTGAACATTGACATTTACATTTACAGATGGAGCGGCTGTGTCTAGTCACCTCCACAGAGATTGTGTGTTTTTTTAGCATTTATATTTTTTTCAATATCTTCTTTTGCACAAATGCTCCGCAGAGGGTGGTGCCTTCAGCTGAGTGCACTATCGGCAATATATCACTGTGGTACATAAAGATCAGAATAGAACAGGTTTCAAGCATTCATAGTTGCAAGGCTAATAGAACGAGTTTCATAATTGCTTGCATCATAGCTGGGATAATGGGTATTATACATTCGGGACTTTGGACACTTTGTTGGAATCACACAAAATAACAACATTGCGATTACTATTGGATATGCAAACTGCCTCAGAGATATACTGTATACAATTCAAGATTCAAGAAGTGTATTTGTTATATACACATACAGGATGTGCAGTGAAATGAAAAAGTGGTGAATCAGAATATCCACACTATTGACAGTATTTACAGCATTTTTTTGGAATGAGAAATATAACCAAAATAAGCATATCAACAGCAAGGCATATAAACAAGTAGGCATAGAAACAACAAGGCAATATAATTTTTTTTTATGAAAAACATTTAAAATAAAGTGAGTACAGACCATGTATGTCTGCATGTAGGTATGTCATAAGTACACACTGTCAATTACATGTAATTACATGTAATTACATAACACACTACCCTCTGCAGAGCTCTTCTGTCTTGAGAGGAGAGCAGGCAGTGATGCTTCCTGACAGAATGCTCTCCACCGCACCAGCGTAGAAGATCTGAAGGATCCTCGGAACTCCCTTAATTGCCTGAGGTAGTAGAGGTGCTGCTTTGTCTTCCTCACCAGAGTGTCAATGTGTGTAGTCCAAGTCAGATCCTCTGCAATGTGGGCTCCCATGTTCGTGAAGCTGCTCACCCTATCCACAGTAGTCCCATTAATCCCCAGTGGTGTGCCCTCTGCTGTTGTGTCCTCCTAAAGTCCACAATCAGCTCCTTATTTTTGGAGATGTTCAGCATGAGGCTGAACATCAGAGTGACAGGTTAGCAACTTCCTCTAGGTAGGCTTTCTCATCATTACCGGAGATCAGGCCCACCAACACTGTCATCCGCAAACTTGATGACGGTGTTGGAGCTGGACCTGGCCACACAGTAATGTGTGTACAGGGAGTACAGTAGGGGGCTAAGGACGCAACCCTGAGGGGATCCTGTGTTCAGAGTGAGGAGTTTAGAGGTGTGTCTGCCCACTCTGATGACCTGGGGCCTGGCGGTTATGAAGAGTGGGAAGAGTTGATCTTTGTATGTATATAGGTCTATATATATATAGATATAGATATATATAGATACCTTGATACCATAGATACGGAAATAATTCCGATCTTCCTATATAGTATTTAGTAATTTGATCACGGAAATTGGTATTGATCATCCTGCCAAAATGTATCCAGATTTGATTTGAAAGAGTTCAGAGATTTGCTCGCTATCACATATTGAGAGAGTAAGATATCTATATCTATCTATCTATCTATCTATCTATCTATCTATCTGTCTGTCTCTGTCTATCTGTCTCTATACCTATCAGTCTATCTGCTATGACCCTGGGTACCCAGGACGAACGACGACTGCGCACAGAAGGCGCGTACGGATGACCATTGTGCACACAACTGGCACACAACAGCAGCTTCCGTGTCACCGGTGTAAAAACGAAACTGTAAATTTTTAGCTGATTATATGCTCTGTAAACCTAATGATATCGCACATATATGTCAAGCCTTTTACCCTCCGTGCGTTTTCTTTTTCCATACAAAGCTGGCACTTGACATCTGAGTTCGCTTCACGCGATAGGTACCACCACTACGATCGCAGCTAAACAAAAATCTTATGGTACGCAACATGCTTCTAAATACGC
The DNA here is from genome assembly GCA_002895965.2 of Coryphaenoides rupestris. Taxonomy (NCBI): domain Eukaryota; kingdom Metazoa; phylum Chordata; class Actinopteri; order Gadiformes; family Macrouridae; genus Coryphaenoides; species Coryphaenoides rupestris. The sequence goes on along the minus strand of PIJE02001161.1, from coordinate 112,696 downwards.
TAATTGAAAACTGAACTGCCTAGCTACACACACTTGAATTACAACACAACACACACACACATCAAGCTATCCCCTAGCCGGTGGTTGATGTAGTGGTCCTTGTCTCGAGCGTTCTTCGACGTCGACTCAGAACGACTAAAGTCCATTTTTTTTTGTCGGGGTTTGTAAAACATAGATGATTTTCATCTCCTTTACGCAACTTTATAGGGTAGTTCGGTGATATCTATGTTATGTGCAGTTATGTACAGATAAATAAGGTCTCCACCTTCTTCATGAGACTACGGTTGAGTAAATATAAAATGAGTTATCTCCGGTAGAACGGATATAAATAGCTAATCGGAATATCTAACACGTACATAATAAGACATCTAAAAACAAGAATACAATAAAAACTCGTTGGAGCAACCTCTGGCACAAGAAGTTCAGCATTGAAAATATTGAGTAAGAGCATTTGCATCAAAATATATATATATTCTTAAAATAGTATAACTAATCATTATGCAGAATGGGTCATTTCAGAATCAATTTTAATGTATCTATACTTTTATATATTACTTTACATACTGCTGGGTAGCTTGTGAACTTCCTGCTGGGGACCACTAAAGCCTTATTGATACAATATCATAATTTATTTTTTGGGATGATATTTTGTATTCTTAATTTTAATGGAGTACCTTTTTACTTTCCACCATGGATTCATTCCATTGTGATCTGCGTGCTTAATGATTATTGTTGTCTGCAGACGCCTGTGTATCCTGAAGGGCATCTATCCCCATGAGCCCAAACACAAGAAGAAGGTGAACAAGGGCTCCACCGCCCCAAGGACCTTCTACTTGATGAAGGACATCCGCTTCCTGCTGCATGAACCCATAGTTGGCAAGTTCAGAGAGTACAAGGTGTGTATTAGTATTGTTATGACCCATTTTCCCAGTATTCGAAAAGCGATCATGTTTGTGACATATGCTCGTCAACACAATCAAAGTAATGAATTATTGATTTGTTCTCTCTTTGTCCTGACAGATCTTTGTTCGCAAACTCAGGAAGGCGTATGCCAAGTCAGAATGGACAGGAGTCGCCAGGCTGAAGGATAACAAACCAGTCTACAAGCTGGACCACATCATCAAAGAGAGGTGAGACATGCTGCCAACAATCACCAGCAGGGGGCGCCGTTTAGCGGCGTGGAGGAGAATGTATCATGAGCAGGGTTGTGGAAACAATGAGTGCAATGAAGTCAACATATAAACAAGAACAATGCAGTCAACATGTAGACACACTACATTATACATGAATACATACAGAACTCTCAATCTTATACTCTCATAATGAAATTTCTTTAAAATTACATGTTATGATTTTCATTGTCAGGAAATGAAGATAGTGACTTATTGTGATACACATCTTTATAGTCTAAATTAATTACGATGAGAAGATATAAGAGAAAAAAATTGTTTTATTCTGATGACGTACTTGATATTTCTTTACACATAACATAAATGTAATAAACCTCAGCGAGATGACAATGGCAGTCATGAATTCATATGCATATTGTGATATCGTCATTGTGTAAAATTCCACTCGGGGTGGAAGGACTAACCCTAACCCTACAAGTAATCTGACTTTTTCATGTTGCTCCCCCCTCTCCCAGATATCCCACTTTTATCGACGCCCTGCGTGACATCGACGACGCGCTCTCCATGGGCTTCATGTTCTCCACGTTCGCCCGCACGGGCAAGTGCCACGTGCAGACCATCCAGCTCTGCCGGCGGCTCACCGTGGAGTGGATGAACTACATCATCACCTCCCGTAGCCTCAAAAAGGTAAAGAGAAAGAGACGCATGCACACTCTTACCAAAAATTATGAAAAATCTGGTGGATAGTTGCATTTGACCATTCTTGTTAATGTTGCATTTGTAGCGCATTGATTCTGAACTGTTAAAAGGCGGAGGTGTCCCGTATTGACCAATCAGGCATTGAACAATGCTTTGATATAGATATTATTGTACATATAATAAATGGTTATTTCACTTTCGATTTGTTTTTATTGTTGCTTTATTCATAATTATTATAATTCATTATTACCTGTCTTTTAGTATTGTTATTTTGTTTTATATGCTTTTATTGGGACCAAAATTTCCCTTGAGGGATGAAGTGATTATGTTAATATTTCACAAATCTAACTGCAATGCATCGATCGTTTGTCTTGCCTGCATAGGTTTTCCTCTCCATCAAGGGGATTTATTATCAAGCTGAAGTCCTTGGACAAGTCATCACCTGGCTGGTGCCTTACCAGTTTGCTCATGATGTAAGTACAACTTGGAGATACGCAGCCTGTAGTAGTGAGTAGCGATGGGTCATGATTTTGTAAAAAAAAAACAGAAAAGAAACGCAATCGTTTATGCGACTACCATATACAACCATTTTCCCTTGTTTTTATACGCCCCCTGTCCGCACAGGGGCAGTATGGCATTTGTTATGGCGCTGTGATTATTGGCTGGCTCAAAGCTGTTGGGATGCGATAAATACAAAATAATACAAATAATAATACTAAATAATTAGAATACACAGTACATCCAAATTTCAACGGGTACCAGTCTACTCATTTTGCAGGTTCACAAAAAACATCTGCGATAGTTTTCACCGATATACACATCGAAACTCAGTTTAACCTTCATGTTATATAGTCCATGTGCTTTCTAACTATCGAGATTAGAGTGAGATGTGAATATGAATAGCTCTCTCTTGCGTGGTGTGGGGGGGGTCGAAATATTTGAATGGTCGAATAGATACAGTGAATATCGAATAGTATTTTTGCTTGAAATGCCCACCCCTAGTTGTGAGGCATGCTCATCTATATGTTTGTCTAACAGTTGGTGAGGTCATCAGGTCAATACAAGTTAAATGTTAATACAAAGACAAGCACTTTCCAAGGATTCCACCTGGAGGTGTAACCATGGCTACAAATGATTAATTCTGTTGCCGATGTGTTATTGGCAAGTCAGCCAGGTACCTGCTGAGGTGATCGTTGAGTGTTTGTTTGCCATTGGAAGAAGTGTTTCTCGTGCCGTGTGTTAATGATTGTCATGTGTTGCCGCAATAATATGATTATTGCCACAGACTATGCAGGGTTTAGAAGTGTCAGCTATATAAATCCGGGATGGAGATCCCAGAACCAAATAAAAAAGCTTATCGATACTGCTATCGGGACTAGTGGGTCGTATAACATTATGTCTCGAGAGATGAGTCATGCTATTTAAATCACAGACGTACATCTATTGTGCTGAAATATTTTAACTATTCTCATAGTTATACGTTGTCTTGAAGTGTATTCCTTTAAAATGAATGCCCAGCATCATCCACGTTTACTGAAGTCTAGGCTAATCAAAAAGGCACACTCACAGTTGAGCAATAAAAGCATGACCAGTTCTGTCAAGAATTTACTGTCCCCTTATCTTTTAACTAAATATTGGAAAATATAAGAGAAGATAGAACTTTATTAATCCCGAAGGAACTCTGGCAGGCAGCCGCCCGGGACGGCGCTGGAAGTACATGTCGTTATGTAGATATTGAGGGCCCTGACCATTAAGCAGTCTCAAAAATGGCATCAATATCAATAAAAACGACTGATCCCTAACATTAACTGGTGCTGAATGAGTCCACTAGATCGTTTTAAGGCACGGCTGTGCACAGCTTCCCTGGTAAAACAAGACGCACTGTGTCCTGATGTGTAAACCTTGCTCTTCCAGCACCCCACAGATGTGGACTACAGGGTCATGGCAACGTTCACGGAGATGTACACCACCCTGATGGGTTTCATCAACTTCCGCCTGTACCATTCTCTCAACCTTGTGTATCCTCCAAAGGTATCTAGACCCCCTATTGAGACACACTCATCACTTGTGTTGTTATTTAAAATATATGTTTGATTCCCATGTCATAATTTTTTATAGCAGTTTAACCTTTTTGTTGTTGTTGTTGCAACTCTCACAATTTTGATTGTATGCTTTCATTGTTCTCAGCCTGTTCTCAGCCTAACTTATGTTATGTGGCTTTGGGTGACGGTGTTGTCCAAGTTATGCAATGTGTTCAAGTCATTGTTGCACCTTCTTTCCAGTTGGACACCAAAGCAGAATTGACCCTGAAAGCGGAGGATGATGACGACTATGCTTTGGACTCTGAGAGCTATATGGAGGTGAGCGCCGTCATCATAGAATACTATATATTATATTGTTGCTGAACTGAACTTGGGATTACTTTAATTTTAGTGATGGCTGTAATATGCATACTGGCATACTGCAATCACAATGTCTGTCCAATGTAATGTATGTTTAAATGCATGTTGTGTGTGTGTGCATATCTATTAGATATATATAGATATATATGTGTGTAATGTTACTTATTGTAAGTCGCATTGGATAAAAGCGTCTGCCAAATGCCCTAAATGTAATGTACATATGTAACTTGTGCTCTGCAGAAACTGTCTGCTCTGAGTTCCAGTTTGGCCCGTGTGGTTTCCTCAGTAGAAGACGAGGAAGCTGAACTGGACCACTTTCCGGTTGAGGGGGTGAGCGCTGATTCCGTCGGCTTTTAAATGTTCCTCAAACTGCTTTTGAATGTTCCTCAAACTCCAACAAGAGGTAATGGTGCCTTCGGGCAGTGGCCCCTCGATTCTGGAGCACTCTTTTTATTAAAAAAAAAAAAAAAATTAAAACTATAAAGGGACCGTGTCCAACTTGTCCGTATTGCAGTTTGTGCAAACTGGCGATCGGCAAATGGATTATAAAAGTTTTGCGGAAGCAAGGTATCTCTCTAGTCGCATGACTGATCTTGTTGTGGACTCTCCACGGTGTATCTTTAGGAGGACGTGGAGCAGATGGAGGCCCGGGAGAAGGAGCGCATGGAGCAGGAAGCCCAGAAAAAGCTCTTTGAAGGCCTCAAGTTCTTCCTCAACAGAGAAGTGCCCAGAGAGTCTCTGGCCTTCATCCTCAGGTGAGGGACAGCCACTCCCAATCACTTCAATGCTCTTCTCTCCCTACGGTCATGAGGGCCACCGGCCAGTCGCTTAACATGTGCACGCTGGAAAATGCTTTTACTTTCGCTGAATTGTAAAAAAAATTGCACCACTGTTGATCCCACTAGCAGATGTTTTTATCCAAAGTGACTTATTGTCAGTCGCTTTGGATAAAAGCCCTAAATGTAATTTATGTTTTATGGATTTAATACACATTTTGGTTGTCTGAGGTGCAGGACAAATTTCAATCAACAAATGAACTCCTACTGCTCCTCTGCAACATCGTGTTTTATCAAACTAAGTTGTACAATACTTTGACTTTGTTAGCTCCTCTAAATTCCATGTTTACATGTAAACATTTTTCCCCAAACAAACCTCGTAGCATGCAAACCCGTTCCATGTTTGTGTGCTACGTTTGTTGTCAGCCTCGGGTGGGGAATACAAAAGCGGCTGTGAAACGACCGTATGTACGGGGGGCCGTGTGGTGTGTTGGTAACGCGTCTGTGTGACACCTGCTGCCCTCCAGGTGTTTCGGGGCCCAGGTGTCCTGGGACAAGTCTCTGTGCATCGGTGGCGCGTACGACGTGACGGACGAGAGCATCACGCACCACGTGGTGGACCGGCCCGACATGGACAAGCAGTACATCAACAGGTGGAGCCACGCATTCCCTCTTCCCGCCTCGCCCGTGTGGTCTGCAGGCACAGTGTGCAGACACACACTTGGCTCTTGTTCTGTATTCTCTTTGTCAATGGTCTCCTCTCAGAGTTACTCTGCAGTTTGCAAAGCCGCTGCTTCATCAGTAACAACCCGAAGGCATCTCTCCATCGTATCTATGGTGTTGTTAATGATTAAAGGTGCTATTGTTAACATACGTTGATAACATTCAGCCGTTAGATGCCACACTCTCCCTGCCCCCTCCCCACCTTTCTATTCTGTTCCATTCCAACGGTTGCCAGTTCATTGCACAATCCGCATATTTAATGGTCAAGGGTTGTGAGACATGTCAAGTGAGGCAACTTTTATGGTAGAGAAATACATTCATTTTACAATATGTCTATACATTAACTAGACATTTGGCAACTACTAAGACTCTTTATCAGAGATGCCATGTGATGCCAACGTTATTATACTATCAAGGCTCAGAGGCCTTCTTAGAAGCAGTCAGACATCACATAGAGAGAAACTAATCAATTGCAGCTTTAATGTTAATTATTAATTAATTCAACCATGTTTACACTTGTAGGTTGTGTAATAGTGTCAACATGTGTTTGTTCACTTTTATTATTGGCAAATTTGTTTTCTGTGTTTCTGTTTTTATTCTTGGTGAAACATTGTTTTTCCTCCTTGTCTCGTGTGTCCTGGCGTTAGGTACTACATCCAGCCCCAGTGGGTGTACGACTCCATCAATGCCAAGCTATGTCTGCCGGTGGAGGACTACTTCATTGGCGTGACGTTACCCCCCCACTTGTCCCCCTTTGTGGAAGAGAAGGATGGAGACTATGTACCCCCGGAGAAGCTGAAGATCATGGCCTTGCAGCGCGGCGAAGGCCCAGGTATGGAACATGTCACTTCTGAAAGGAGAGCTGTGTACCACGCGTAGGTGTGGTTTGTGTTAGACGACGCCCTCTACAGGTTGACCACGCTATAGTGTCTATAACCTCTGATTGGTGACATGGTTGCCTGGTCACTTTTTGACAACACACCTGTCCTCCGCTTAGTGAAAATTAATTGAACGGTCAGGCCAGCCAGCAACATAGATATTCATGTTCTTTTCCAATTCTAGTGGGAGATGAGGAAGATGAGGACGATGACGACGATGATGACGACGATGAGGAGGAGGAGGACGAGGAAGTGGAGGAGGAGGCGGAGGAGGAGGAGGAGGAGGAAGAAAAGGCAGATGAAGAGAATCTGCAGAAGATGGAGAAGCGGCGAAGCCAGGGCAAGGTAAGGGGGTCTGCAACACTCGCCCCGCCCACTGTACCGCAGCAATGATCCCCACCCAATCGTCACCTTTTGACCCATGTGCTCCTGCTCAGGCCCTCTCGGTGAAGGTGACTCCCGGCAAGGTGAAGACAGAAGACCGCGCACGGCTGGAGCAGGAGCAGCAGGCGGAGGAGAAGCGTCTGGCCATCATGATGATGAAGAAGAAGGACAAGTACCTCTACGATAAGATCATGTTCGGAAAGAAACGAAAAGTCAGAGAGGCAAGTCCCCAAAGAAGACGCGTGCAGCTGGAATACTTATTTCATTTCAATACGCATCGTATTCCATTTGTTTTTTCTCTCCCAAATGTCTAATATGGAATGGCATCTAAACTGTGTTTTTTATTTTTTTTTTCCCTCCACCCATCGCAGGCGAACAAGCTCACTGCCAAGAGAAAGGCCCACGATGATGCGAGCAAGCCTGACAAGAAGAAAAAGGCCAAGAAACAGTAACAAACAGTCAGTCTCTGAAAGACCGGCCTGGCGCACTGGGCCAAACATCACGGGACTCGCGTCAAAGAGGCAGTGTGTGGAACCGAAGGCATACTGCTTCAGAGTAGACGCATTCAAGTTACATGGCAGGAGATGGAAGATGTGACATAACTTCCACTCGTGTGTTTGAACTTTGTCCAATCATCAATATATTTCCTACTTATTTTAAACTGTTGTATACTTTACATGTCGCTCTGTAAAATAAAAGACTTGATAAGACTGGTGTTATTTATTCATGCAGAACTTCTACAACACGTTGACAGACTACACATGCTGTAAACAAGATAAACAGTTTATTCCAGAAGCTTTTGTGGTGGACTGAGTCTGAGGGTCGCTAGTGTCAGCGAGTAGGAGGAGGGGGGGGCGGGTGGGGGGTCATGGCCGTTGTTCCAAGGCCCGGCCGGCTGGAGGGGGGTGGTGATGACGTCAAGTCGCCGACACCCCCGGCCCTTATAATGTCCTGTGATGCTGTTGCTCACCCCTCTCTCTCTCCCTGGCTCCCCACTCACATTTGCATTCCACTTTTCTGTATGAGTAGTCCGGGTCTCAGCCTGGCACCCGGGTTCATGCACACCCTGCCCAACAATGGACTGAGTGTTGTGGCTGCTGGGCTCAGCGGGGGCGCGATGAGCCGCATGCTTCCTTTTGGCCGGTCGCTGCCCGGTGGCTGAAGGGCTGCAGTGTTGCCGATGACTGAGAGCCAGCGCTACTGGTCCAGGCGGCACACTGGACTGTAAGCGGATGAGACGTGACTGCGTATTGCTGAACGCCGGCAACCAGGGCGAAAATGGACTGTCAAGCTGGTGGTGGAAGGCTGTCATTCTGAACCTCATCCACAAGCCCTCCCCTCGCTGCGTCTGGCAGTAGGCCGACATGTTTCAATCATCACCTTTCATGTTGGCCTCCAGTGTGACGCTGGTTTTATAAACAGCAAAATAAAGGTTTTAGGTATTTCTATTTACACGTGTGTGTGTGTTTGTCTGCCAAATGCCCTAAATGTAATGTACTTTTATGTCTCTAACCAAACTATTGATATTGAAGGCTAGTTTCAACAGTCTGAGGCACAAATGTAATGTACTTTTATGTCTATAACCAAACTATTGATATTGAAGGCTAGTTTCAACAGTCTGAGGCACAAATGTAATGTACTTTTATGTCCATAACCAAACTATTGATATTGAAGGCTAGTTTCAACAGTCTGAGGCACAAATGTAATGTACTTTTATGTCCATAACCAAACTATTGATATTGAAGGCTAGTTTCAACAGTCTGAGGCACAAATGTAATGTACTTTTATGTCTCTAACCAAACTATTGATATTGAAGGCTAGTTTCAACAGTCTGAGGCACAAATGTAATGTACTTTTATGTCTCTAACCAAACTATTGATATTGAAGGCTAGTTTCAACAGTCTGAGGCACAAATGTAATGTACTTTTATGTCTCTAACCAAACTATTGATATTGAAGGCTAGTTTCAACAGTCTGAGGCACAAATGTAATGTACTTTTATGTCCATAACCAAACTATTGATATTGAAGGCTAGTTTCAACAGTAGTGTGTGCTGTGTATTACCAGGGGCTTTGTGTAACAACCAGTGTGTGCATTCATTCTTTTTATTTTTATTTTTCACCCAACCCCCCCCTCCCCCTCCCCACCCTCCTATCAGCCTGCAGCTTACAGACTCCGGTGTCGATCTCAATGGGCCCACTGTGTGCAGTAGGGCCCCTACCCACAGAATAGGGGCGACTGCGGCGCGGTTCTGTTGCCTCGAGTCTCTCCCTGGATGCTTCCTCTTCTGCGGATCCTCAGTGAAAATCCCCCAGCGGACTCAGGATTGACGTCACGCCCCCCCCCCCCCCATCCCAGGAGGATGACGAGGAGGAGCACTTGTGAAATTGAAAAGAGGAGCAAACGTCCCGAGCATCAGGTGTGTGTGTGTGTGTGTGTGTGTGTGTGTGTGTGGACATCAGAGAGAGAGAGAGAGAGAGAGAGAGAGAGAGAGAGAGAGGTGTTGTACGTGTGTTGTAAGTGTGGGGGACGCATGTGTGTCATGAGAACACATAAGTCAAACTTTGTTCTTTAATACAGTGAGGACTGAAGCAACTGTGCTGTCCACGTCCAAGAATGAACAAATGTTTCTGTTGGATTTGCGCAAGAAGGTAAGAGTATTTGTGTGTTTGGTGTGTCTGCTTGGTTGTGTGTGTGTGTGTGTGTGGTGTGTTGTGTGTGGTGTGTGTGTGTGTGTGTTGTGTGTGTGTGTGTGTGTGTGTGTTGTGTGTGTGTGTGTGTGTGTGTGTGTGTGTGTGCGCGTGTGTGTGCGCGTGTGTGTGTGTGTGTGTGTCAGAGCCTCCGAACACTGAAACACACGTCGCTTTCTCTCTCCTCTCCTGTCAGCCATTAGATAAATGAGGTTGGGGATCAAATTAATTCATCATATTTACAGAAAACGCTAAGGAGACGGTGGAGGGGGGGGGGGGGGGGGGGGGGGGGGAACGCAGGCGATAGAACTTGTAGTGTTGCCACGGCGACAACCTGCCGTTCTGTCGTCGCGCCGTAACGACGGAAGCGACGGTACGCAGGCGTGTTGCCGCTGATGAAGGAGGGAAACTTTGGGGGTCGGCCCCGGAGGCGCTGCGAAACGTCGATTAATTGATAGGGGAGGGAAGAACCTATATATGGGGTCGGCCACCGGAAGGAAACAAGACTACGGGAGGTAAGCTGCTCTCCCTTCGTCCAAAAACACCAAATGTATCAAAATTTGTCGACTTTCGAGGAACACCAACGGTCAGGCGTCCGAAACCAACGCGTATGTCAGTATAGCAGTATACTGGAGGGAGCGAAGCCAGGTTGTGGGATTGGAAGGGAGGGGTTGGTGAGGGGCTTTAAATACATTGGGTGTTCCAAGGAATTTGGTGTTATGGATATGATGCTGTTGGTTGTCTGTTGGTGGCGCTCCCCAATTACGGGGGAATTATATAATTATGAATAATTGGTTGGTGGTAGCGGGAGGCAGGGCCAGGCGGGGCGAGCGCACAGAGACGAGGGTTGTTATGATATGAGCGATGATAAATATACATGGCAGTAGTTAGCGAAGCTATACGTAATTGGTGAAGTTACTTTGTGCCTCTTTAGAGCATTATCATCAGACCGCCAAAGACTTGTTTTATGAGCTAGACTACTCCTCAGTAAATAGGCAATATAATGTGGTGTTAAAATCAAACAACCAAATAATGACAGAATGTCACATAACGACGACGGGATTCTCCAAATGACCGTTATTGAGCGACTGCATGAGTGAGAGGGCGGGACTTTCATTTACATGTGCGGCGTGTGGCGAGAGAGAGGCGGGACTTCCGATAGAGTGATATCCGTTTCTATTACATGTTTCGTGGAAACCGTTGTCAAATTCTCATATGTTTTGTCCATGTCGTTGTCGCTGTTATGTTGTTGTTGTTGTTCGTATCATGTTGTTATTCACGTTATTCTAGTCAACTATGGCGTGCATAGTCCCAGGAAGTAAGAGACCGGAAACATGCGTTGTGGTAGACCGGGGTAATGACTTAATCCCTGATCCTCTCTCAGCCTAGGCTAGTAGGCTGCTTATCTACCGAACTTGAAGCGCCGTATTACACGTGCTACGGTGGATATTACCATGGCGACAGCGAAGGTCCCCAGAGCGCTAGAAATGTTTAATTCGCCAAAGAACCACCACAGCACACTAAATTGTACACAAGCATGGGGTATAATCGACGATCTTTGCATGATACTCCTGTTTGGCTTCAATTCTTCCCTTATGCATTGGGAAAAATTGGTGTGGGTCATTCATGACATTTAAGTCACCATGACGTTTCTTAGTAGGCCTATTTGCTTGCACATTCATTTTTTAGGAAATGTGGATATAGGTTAGGTTTAGGCCTACTGTCAATACCAATTCATCAATTTCAGTTTCAAAGGGCTTCACGGCCCATATTAGAAAGCACTAAGCCATGAGCACTCCACTATGTGTATACAGTTATACACATAGTTTGATTTTTTCATTTCACTGCATACCCTGTATGTGTATGTGACAATGAAACCTCTTGAATCTACAGTTTGATGGATCCATTCATGTACTTCATGGACTCCATGTTGCAAATGAAAGTGAATAATGATGTTTTCATAGATTAACTATCAATAGAGGGATATTAGGTGAATACAAACAGCACAAAATGAATTGTGGGTTTTATAAACTATTGGTATTTAAGACGACATAGCCAGATTAGTCCAGATATCAATACTAATTCTCATTACTACTTCTCCATACCATTGCCAACTTGTTTTGTTTACTAAATATTGTACCTATATTTTTTTTTAGGCTTATTCACTGTACATTTATTATTCTATTGTTTTTATTATTATGTTGTTGGTAACCTCTGGCAGAATGATTTCATTCGGGATGAAGAAAGTTCTATTTTATCTTAAGGCAGATTGCGGTATGCTCTTTTGAAGGAAGTATTGCCATCATCCCAGGTGGTGTGGCAATCTTTATCAATACAGAAGAATGACAATGAGCTGATTATGCCAAAAAGCTCATGCATGTGGTCTCTGATTTGGAACACTTTTAAATGTGTTAATTTCCACAATTGCCAAGCTGCTCTCTATTTTGTGTTGTTTTTCAAGGTTCTTCCTTCTTTCCTTTATTCGTGTTTTTTAATGACTGTTTTTATGATTGAATGTCAGATTATCAGAACATTTGGATTGTTCTGTATACTTGATATGAAGTATAAAAAGGTGCGATTCTGAAGAGAAATCTTATCCAAATTTTATCCAGATGCTTTTATCCAAAGTGACTTACAAAAGTACATTTGTTGAAGGAGACAGCAATATATAGCTGTGGTTCATAAAGATAAGTATAGAGCTGGTTTCAAGCATTCATAGTTGCAAGGTTAATAGAGCGAGTTTCATAATTGCTAGGTTGCCTGCATAATTAATAGCTGGGATAAGAGCAGAAATGCCATTCTGAGTGCATTATCAACATAGGGGGGGTGGGGGGGTAGGGGCGTTATGTAGAGTCCAGGTGAACTCTGAACAGGTGGGTTTTGAGTCTTTTGCGGAAGCTGGTGAGCGTCGTCCAGGACACCAGATGTCTATCCTGAAAGATAACGACCCTGTAATACTGCACAACACCAATTAACAGCTTCATAACAGGGACATTCAAAGATTAACGATTAGGATTGCGTTTATTACACAAATCAAAAACATGTCAGATGATTCTTTCCACAAGATATGCAGAATATACCAAGGCATTGTGCTGTCATATTCCCTTGAGTAAGCTCAATAATTATCTTTCTTGTATTAGTTATAATCTATAATATAAATAACAGTAGTGACGTTGAATAAAATAAAAGACAGACAGCAGCAATGTGTTCTTTTATATAATTTCAAACACCTGTAATTAGAGTGTCATCATTTAAACTATAATTCTTATCAAAAGTTGTCCCAATAACCTCTAGCAATGATGCTGTGAATCTCCCTCGGAACCCAATTCTCAACCCAGCTAAGATACGGACATCTTAGACATATAAGTCTCAGTCACTATGAGGATCTGTTTACGAGATATCGCTGAGTAAGCACCTGCTACGTCATTATTACAAAGACCAGAGGGCAAGCTGGTGCCCTCACAGGATCGCTTTACACATGAATACATTATTTACTCTCAGGACAGCTGAAACCTAGTGGGACCAAAGTAGGCCATTATACAAAAGGCCTGCCATTTTGGAAAAGATCCGAACGTGTTCCTTTATGTTCCTGTTACGTTTCGATCACATTCAGATATTTCCACTGTTGACTTTGTTTTTATGGGTGAAAACTCTTTCAGACGTTTTCTTCCCTTACTTGGCCAGCAAAAAAAAAAGTATATACAGATCCTTTCCAAAAATGTTGAATATCATGGAAAAGTTAGTTAAAGTTTTCCATGATTCCATTTAAAAAGTGAAACTTTCATAGATTATAGATTAATTAGAAACAAAGTGAAATATTTATAGACTTTATTTGTTTCATTTTTCATAATTTTGGCTTACAGCTCCAGAAAACCTGCAAAACAGTATTTCAAAAAATTAGAATAGTGTGAAGAAAATGTCACACTCTAATTATCTAATTAACTCAAAACACCTGCAAAGTTTTCCTATGTCGTTAAATTGTATCTCAGTTTGGTTCAGTATGAGGAAGACTGCAGACTTGACAGTTGTCCAGAAGACACCCTCCACAAGGAGGGTAAGCCACAAAAGGTCATCGCTAAGGAGGCTGGCTGTTCACAGAGTGCAGTGTCCAAGCATATCAATAGAACGTTTAGTGGAAGGGAAAAATGTGGCAGGAGAAGGTGCACAAGCAAAAGGGATGACCGTGGGCTTCAGCGGATTGTCAAGCAAAGACGATTCAAAAATGTGTCGGAGATTCAGAGGGAGTGGACTGAGGCTGAAGTCAGTGCTTCAAAAACCACCACGTACAGACGTATCCGGGACATGGGCTCCAACTGTCGGATTCCTCGAGTCCAGCCACTCCTGAATCTGAGACAACGTCAGAAGCGTCTCACCTGGGCTATGGAGAAGAAGGACTGGACTGTTGCTCAGTGTTCCAATGTCCTCTTTTCAGATGAGAGTAAAGTCTGTATTTCATTTGGAAATCAAGGCCCCAGGGTCTGGAGGAAGACTGGAGAGGCACAGAATCCAAGCTGCTTGAGGTCCAGTGTGAAGTTTCCACAGTCAGTGATGATTTGGGTTCCCATGTCAAGTGCTGGTGTTGGTCCACTGTGCTTTCTCAAGTCCAAGGTATAACTGCAGCTGTCTACCAGGACATTTTAGAGCACTTCATGATTCCTTCTGCTGAGAACCTTTATGGAGATGCTGATTTAATTCTCTTTTTTCTTATTTTTTTGGGGTGAACACATTTTTTTTATTGGTTATATGAACATATCAGAATAAATTACATACATTTTACCCCCATCTCCCCTAACCCACTCCCTCTCCCCCATCCCCTTCCCTCTCCCCTAACCCACTCCCTCTCCCCCTCCCTCTCCCCCTCCCCTATCCCCTATCCCCTATCCCCCTCCCTCTCCCCTAACCCACTCCCTCACCCCTATCCCCCTCCCTCTCCCCTCTTCCCTATGCCCCTCCGTCTCCCCTGACCCCCTCGCTGGCACAGCACTCCTCCTTATTATTGTGTGTTTCCGTGTTTTTTGTAGGTAATTTGGACCATGGTCGGCAAGCCAGGAAGACAATGGAGGTCCATGTGCAAGGGTCTGGTCCTGGGCACACTGCTCACCAGCTGCATGATTCTGCTCTACTGCCTCTCCTCGGTGCAGGACCACATCAACTTTCCAGAGTAAGAGTCTTCATTAGTAACATGACAAACAAATGCATTTTGCGGTCAAGCACATTTTTAAAACACGTAAATAAGCTTTATTAATCCCTGAAGTACAAGTGTTACTGAACTTGATAGATTCATTCAAGTGTTAACTTTACTTGAATTTACTTTTGGACAACATAAATAAAAACAACATCCATCAAAACTAGATGATGATGATGAATAAACAGAACCCTATCCTTAGTGAAGCCAAAAGCCCAAAGTGCTTTTCCACTCAAGATCAGTTCTATGAACAACCCACAACCACCGTGTTGGTGACCTTAGATGACAGTTAATTTGTTCAGGTCATATTAAGTTAATGTCTAACTATTATTAGAAGAATCTCTGTGTGTATGTCTGTCAATTCTCTTGACAACTCACCTGATCGAATTCACATTCTGAACAGGCACGTTTCAAAAGGGCACATGATTAGTTTTATTAGTGCCCAGAGGGAAATTCAGTCATGGTCAGCCCTTCACACTGTTTTATTTTAAAGCTGCTGTTGGTAAGATTTGAGAGTTGAAAAGAGAGGAGAAAAAATATTTGGATTAAAATTGAGCCCTTAAAATGTCTCTGCTTCCTCCCTACCTCATTCAGTTTGTTTCATTCACCTTTGATAACGGTGTGTGCACACATGTGCTTGACAATAAAGATGGATATTCCGAACCAATCAAGATAGCAGTGGCCCTGATAGTCTCAAATAGAGGACATAAACACGAGCAGATCATTTCACTGGGCATTTCACTCATCCTTATGAGCTTTCAAGTCAACATTTACTAAAATAAAACAAGCTAGTATGATGGGATGGGATTTCTGATCACATTCTTTTTCTCTCTGTCGGTAGGGTTCCTGTGCCTTACTCTTGTGCCCACCGCCCGGCCCACGCCCTACAGACCGCTAATGGCTCCGACACCCTGCCTGGACAGGCTCTCTGCACTCCCAAGGTGGACATTATGTTCATGAAGACCCACAAGACGGCCAGCAGCACGTTCATCAACATCCTGTTCCGCTTCGGCGAAAAGCACAGACTCAAATTCGCCTTCCCGGACAGCAGGAACGACTTCTTCTACCCGGCGCCCTTCCAGCGCTCGCAGGTGAAGGACTACAAACCCGGCATGTGCTTCAACATAATCTGTAACCACATGCGCTTCAATGGGACCGAGGTGGCCAAGCTGCTGCCCACGGACACCGCCTACATCACGATACTGCGGGACCCCGCAGAACTCTTCGAGTCCTCCTTCCACTACTTCGGCCGTATGGCTCCCCTGACCTGGAAGATATCGGGGGAGGATAAGCTGAGGGAGTTCCTGCGTGACCCTCACCACTACTATGACCCTGAGGGCTTCAACTCGTTCTACCTCAAGAATCTGCTGTTCTTTGACTTGGGCCAGGACAACATTCTGGAGGCACATGACCCTCGGGTGGACGAGGGCATCCAGTCCATCGCCCGGCGCTTTCAACTAGTCATGCTGGTGGAATACTTTGAAGAGTCACTCATTTTACTCAAGGACGCCCTCTGCTGGGAGATGGATGAGCTGCTCTTCTTCAAGCTCAACGCCAGGAAAGGGTCCACGGTGTCCAAGCTGAACCCCGACCTGAGAGCCAAAGCCCTGGAGTGGAACGCGATTGACTGGAAGCTCTACCGACATTTTAACAAGACCTTTTGGGGAAAAGTGGATGCGTACGGACACGAGCGCATGGCCAAGGATGTGGAGGAACTCCGACGGAGGAATGCCGAGATGGCGGCCATTTGCATCGAGGGTGGTCACGCCGTGGAGGCGACCAACATTCAGGAGAAAGACATGCTGCCCTGGCAGCCTATTGGAGAGAAGTCCATTCTGGGCTACAACCTGAAGAAGAATGTGGACAAGGAGCATCGCAAGGTCTGCCGCAAGATGCTGATGCCTGAGCTACAATATCTGACAGAGTTGGGAGTCAACCTCTGGATCACCAATTTATGGGGTCACGTCAGAGACGTCATTAACTGGTGACTTGGTACGCAGAGTGGGAGAGGACAATTATTATGCTATTCAAATAATGAATCAGTTGAGTGAGTGGCTTGTTGTGTGTTGTTTGTCTTTTAGTTTATGTCACCTACACAATCTTACAGTGACCGTATCTACTTAAAATGAAAATTGCATACTGTTTGTAAATATCTTTTTATTTTTGCCATGTGTAATCTGATGGACGCTTGTAAAAACAATATTGACCATCAGACAATCTTAAGAATTTTGGAACACATCATTTCATATGCAAGGCTGAAGGCTCTCTCTATATTATTGTATATTTACGTTTACATTTTAATAATAAAATATTTGTGTTCTGACAATTGTCATTATTTGAATTCCAATGGTACACACACGGACACACACACACAAACTGACTACATAGAATATAATTGAATATAGTAATTTCAATTGCATATATTCATTTCAATTCGAGAAGTTTAAACTAATAAAAAAGTTTAAAGAAGTTTAATCTAATAAATTGTATGTATTATATTTGCTGAGAAATCAAATAACTAGTTTGAAAAGCATCAAACAAAAGCTTTAAATAAAAACTATTTAAACCTGCACTACGACTGCTCTACTGCAGTTCTTTAGCCTACTGAACTAGAACGTTTCTCAAGATAAGAATAAAACGCAACGAGTCAATCCTATGTAAACTGAAAAAAGTCAATCCATCCAGGGAATTTGCTCTATTCTCAAGCCACTGGAAAACTGACACAGTGCAAATTTTTATAAAATATAGTGAACTGTTAGAATGAACGGAATGAATGGATGTACCGCTCATTGGCGCTCTGCGTGCAGCCAATCAAATCATTCGTCGAATTGCAGGAAGTGAATCTCATGGTGCGTTCAAGTCACGTGGGATGAAAGTAGAGGTGGCCAAGATCAGCACCTTTACAACTTTCAAGACAGTCTACGGAAATTCCCAGACTGTGGCCAAGGCACCGCTTTATATTTCTATCGGTATCTTTGATATTGGGTCGATGATCAAAACGTAATTACACGACGCCGCTCTGAACAGAGAGGCGTCTGTAGGTGTGAAGGGTGCGTCGTGTGTCAGCCTTTTATGCGATCTTCTTCGTCACTTCTGTTCGCCGCCTAGTTGGATATATCGGACCTTCCAGAAACATCTGCAGTTGTGATGAACAGTCGCGTTGTGAGGGGCGTTTTAGAAGTCTGAATTAGCTAATGGCGGTAACTCCGATATGGCTTGAACGCAGCAATCAATATTCACCAATCAATACTCAGCGTCCGCCAGGGGCGTGGGCTGCTCTCTCGCGACAACTCTTGTTATGCTAGCTTTAGCCACTTTTAGCGTCTCGCCTTCGCTGCCGTTCAACCCCAATTTATGACGAATGTTCTCCAGGCGTCCTGCGAGGAGCTCGTCGTCGTCGCCGCCGTGTGTACACACAGTACCCCCGGGTGGCGTGCAGAGGTCCGCCACGTTAGCTAGCCACACCTAGCTTGTATTAGCATCCTGGTGAAATGTCTTTAGTTTGAGACCTTTAGCTAAATGTCATTTCACTATGAAGGCGCGCTAATGCGTACTTAACGTGGACTTGTTCCGTGACAGAACCTTGGTCCTGTTGCCCCTCTGTACGAGAGACACACACACACACAGAGACCAGACCATTGGCGTTGACCATGTGAAGTCAGGGTGTGTGGACTGGCGGCTACGTGTGGCCGTGTGGTGTGTGGGTGGGTGTCCCGGGAGATGTTGTTGGCCACGATGTCTTGCAAATCCACCAAAGTCGCCCCGAGTGTTGACTTCGACCACAGTTGCTCCGACAGTGTGGAATATCTGACGCTCAATTTCGGACCCTTCGAGACCGTCCACCGGTGGAGGAGGCTGCCTCCGTGTGACGAGTTCGTCGGTGCGAGGTAAGCGTGGACCGAGTGAACCAGACGGCGGCAGCTCCTCGTCTGTGATGCCGTCATGTGTCTCTCTCTCTCCCCACCCCCCCAACACCATAGTGTGATTAAACACCTTTCGCTTCTTCTCCCATCCAGGCGTAGCAAACATACCGTTGTGGCGTACCGGGATGCCATCTACGTGTTTGGGGGCGACAATGGGTAAGCGTTGGACTGTCATTCATAAACCTCTTCAACCTACTGAAGTCCATCAGTTGGTTGGCCATTGAGGCTCAGAGTACCTCATTGACCCCAAGGGACAATGTTATGATGATACAGTATACATTAGTGAATGTATATGACATCGTTCTGCCATGTGTAGTAGTAGTAGTAATAATAATAATAATAATAATACATTATGTGTGTTATACACTCCTTCCTATGTAGGAAGAACATGCTGAATGACTTGCTGCGGTTCGATGTAAAGGACTGCTCATGGTGTCGGTGAGTACCAGTTGCTCTATATACACACGAGTCACAACTGACAGTATTTTTTGCAGCAATCGTTGGATTTGGAGACCCACACTCCTCTCCAGACAACATGAGTGAATGCCGTCATGTGACTGAAGTATCTTGCGATGGTGTTTTTTGTTGTTGTTGTTTTTTTTAGCGCCTTTACAACAGGGACTCCACCTGCGCCCAGATACCACCACTCCGCCGTCGTCTATGGCAGCAGCATGTTTGTGTTTGGTGAGGTCAAAGTTCCCATCCGTCACGTTCAGGTTCTTGTCCTGTAATGTCTCGGTTTGCATACAAACAGAGAAAATGATGTACCGATTGCCTGTTGCTGTGTTGTCTTCTAGGTGGCTACACTGGAGACATCTACTCGAATTCCAACTTGAAAAACAAAAACGACCTGTTTGAATACAAGTTTGCTACGGGGCAGTGGACCGAGTGGAAGGTGGAGGGCAGGTAATGCATGACACCAGAATAGGCAGTTCAATAACGATGCTTTATATTGTATCATTCTCATGTCTTTGTTTTATTTGTTTCAAATCAAAAAGGTTTATTGTAACTCTATTATTGCTCAGCTGACTACCTTTTGTATTTATTGAACCTTAAATTAACCAGGTTGGTCTCATTGAGATCTAACATATCTTTTACAAGAGAGACCAAGACAGCACCACCAGCATACAAGACACACAGTGAACAAAATGCAATAATACCGCATAAGAAACATTACTTTGGAAGAAGCAAGTCCTGCAGGACAATCCAGTTCCATTGACCTGCATCAGGTTCAGTCACAGCTTTGACGTTGACTGACTGACGGGTACTGGGTGACCCGCTCCCTCCGCTATCTCTTAGCTTCTTGCCGTTTGTCTCTCGTCTTCGCAGCCTCCCGGTTGCCAGGTCTGCGCACGGGGCCACGGTCTACGATGATAAACTCTGGATATTCGCGGGATACGATGGGAACGCCAGGTCGGGACCTCGTCTGTTTAAATCCTCACCGTGTGATCCAGGGATCAATGTATAACAGAGGGGGGAATTAATTGTAATGTTTCCCTTCCTCCTGCAGGTTGAATGACATGTGGACCATCAGCCTGCAGGACAGGGAGCACGCCTGCTGGGAGGAGGCCAGTAGACCTCCTCCATCATCACATGTTCAGCTTACACCTGGGACCTAGCTCAAACAGGGTGTTTGGGTTGTCTTTTAAATACCAAACCATATTAACGTGCTGCTCTCTCGTCTTGTGTTCATCAGATCGACCAGAGTGGCGAGATTCCGCCATCTTGCTGCAACTTCCCCGTGGCCGTATGCCGGGACAAAATGTTTGTGTTTTCAGGCCAGAGTGGAGCCAAAATCACCAACAACCTCTTTCAGTTTGAGTTCAAGGGCCACATGTGAGTGGGATTTACATTCACGTTATTCACTTACAAGTTAAGCTGAGGACAATCAGAGAATCAGCAGCAATGTGTCATCTAGTAACTAGGGGTGTGACGGTGTGTCCCCATTTGATTTTGATTCTTGGGAGTCATGATTTGGTTCTAAATCAATGTGGCACATTTACATTACATTTACATTTAGGGCATTTGGCAGACGCTTTTATCCAAAGCACATGATGGCATGAAAGCAGAAAAGTGTGTATAACATTATGTAGTTTTTATATTTGAAAAAGTTATATCAACAGCGTAATAATGTTAACGAATAAAGGCTAACCTAAGGACAAAAACAATTTTGGGAAGTTGTCAATTGATTTAAGAATCGCAATTCTTAAGTGAATTTGGTTTAATTTTTTAATGTATTTTGTTTAAAAAATCCTGCACATCCCTGTGAAGGGTTCAGCCCACTAACTTGGGTTGGCTTCTCCCCTCTCAGGTGGACTCGCATCCCAACAGAGCACCTGCTGCGGGGCTCCCCGCCCCCACCCCAGCGGCGCTACGGCCACACCATGGTGGCGTTCGACCGCCACCTTTACGTGTTCGGCGGCGCGGCTGACAACACGCTGCCCAACGAGCTGCATTGCTACGACGTGGACTCCCAGTCCTGGGAAGTGATCCACCCCAGTCTGGACAGCGAGGTCGGGAACAGTCATGCACTGCACACACACTGCTGCACAGCACAGACCAGACCCTGTACGGTCACACTTCATTTTGTATGTTCACTTAATTATGTTATTTTGCAATATATATTATATATTATGTCTATATATATATATTGCTCTAAAAAGAAACCTTTCATGCATTCAGTCTTATTCCGGAGTTAAGTCAACCATTTTGTACCCGTGTCCTCAGATGCCGAGTGGCCGTCTGTTCCACGCGGCGGCAGTGATCCACGATGCCATGTACATTTTCGGAGGGACGGTGGACAACAATGTGCGCAGCGGGGAAATGTACAGATTCCAGGTTTGGCTCTTTTTTATTTAAATTTTTTTCACCCACCGGAACGCCAAGCTACTCAAATGTTCTCAAGTACTAAGGAACTGAGAACACAGAAGATGGTCTCATTTCCTTGTTCACTGCTTGAGATCATGATTAATGCATGGTCCTGCTTTTGTTGTGAACAGTTCTCTTGCTATCCAAAATGCACCCTTCACGAGGACTACGGCAAGCTGTGGGAGAACCGGCAGTTCTGCGATGTGGAGTTTATCCTGGGCGAGGTGAGGTCTTATATCCGCACTTTGCTCAGGGTCCTAATATGAAGTCTTACATTCACAAATGTCAATGTAAGGCCTTAAAAGGTATTAATGCATCTACCATTCATTTGCATGAGTCTCCATGCATGGAGAAAGATATTATGTTGATGTTAGATATTACCGGTAAACATATTGTGGCAGGATTTATATTTTCATGTTGTGCCAGCAGTGCCTGGTCGGCAGGAAGATTCTAGTCAGAAATGGTATGAAAATGTCTGTTGGAACCTCTGGTTCGTTATCGTTATATTTTATTCATATTCTATTGTTTTGTGTTTAGAATTGATAATTTGTAAGCAAATGGATTTTCATCATCAGTACTGAGTTGTAATCTGATATATTGAGACATGTCATTTAGATGGACATGGCCTCTAAAAAGGGGGTGGTAGTTTAGAGGTTAAGAATTCTGCTGATGACCTCATCGTGTGTGTGTGTAGCGGGAGGAGCGTGTCCTGGGTCACATCGCCATAGTGACAGCCAGATGCCAGTGGCTCAGGAGGAAGATCCTGCAGGCGCGGGACCGGCAGAGACAGGTGTGCCTCCCTCCACCTTCTCCCGAAAGAGATTCACATCCATGTGGCTTCTTTTACATTGAATTGCACACACGCCTTCTAAAGACTTGGAGATTTGAGCCTGGTTTCAATGACACCCATGGATAGCATACACCTTTGTCCAGTTTATTTAGAACACAGGAGTGTTGTATGTCCATAAATTAAGTGTAACAGACCCATCAGTAATGTTACAAGGTTCACCTGGGTTTCTTCTGCTGTGAAAAGTCTATTGAGTATTGATAATATGAAAGTGTGTTTAGTAATGTTGGTGTGATTTTGTTCTGTGTGTGTAGAAGATTAAGCAGGAGGGCAGCGAGGAGAGTGAGGAGGGGGCGGCCGGCACCAGGGACGTCCCAGCAATCAAGCCGGCCGGAGCCCACATGCTGGAGGTGTCCATCCGAGAGGCAGACGCACAGCCCTTCCAGGTGCTCATGCAGTTCCTCTACACGGACAAGATCCAGTACCCGCGCAGAGGTCAGAGACACACGCACGCACGCACGCACGCACGCACATACATACACACATACACACAGGGCAGCAGGGACCTTGCAATACAATATGTCTTAGTGTATTTGGATTGCATAAATATTGGGGGTTTTTTTATGAACATGGCTAAACGGAATTAACCTGACATGCCAGATGGTTAGTTTCACAGAACCTTCCAGTAAGTCGTCATTAGAAACTGTTTGGAAAAGTTCTGGCACTTTAAAAAAAAAAAATCCTTTGCAGGTGATTGGATTAATCAATCGTGGTTCGTGGTCAATTAAGGTTTTTGAATCAACGGTTGCTTCTCACTAGCTGACAGTAGGGCTGATAGGGCACAAACGGATAGCTTGAGGCCAGGCCTGATTGATTGTGAGAGAAACAGAATATGAACTCAAAGAGTAGGTGAATCGGGGACTATAGCACCCTCTGTAGGACGGGATGCAACCATTAATTTGCTTTTACTAAAAGAAACCATTGATGTTTCTGGTGTCAGAAAAAACATTTCTGAGTCAACCTGACGATAAAGAATAGTGATCCTCACGTGAATCAATTTTTAACCATAAGGGTCAGGAATCCCAGAGGCTACCACCATGTGATTACCGGGTGCCCGGGGTTACCAGACAGGTCAGCGGTCGTTTGTCCTCCCCATGTGTCCAGGTCACGTCCAGGATGTCCTGCTCATCATGGACGTCTATAAGCTGGCCCTGAGCTTCCAACTGTCCCGGCTGGAGCAGCTGTGTGTGCAGTACATCGAGGCCTCCGTGGACCTGCAGAACGTCTTGAGTGTCTGCGAGAACGCCAACAAGCTGCAGCTAGACCAGCTCAAGGTACGGGGAGCCGGGGGTTGGTCTCCTCATTTAACCCCACCGTGTGTGTGTGCGTGTGCATGCGTGCGTGCGTGGCCTTTCATTTTCAAACTTGTCTTGTTGATGTTATTTCCCTCCTTAAGCACGTTGTAATGTTTTGATTAAATGCCTCATGGTGATGTGTTTAATTATTCTAAACTCTTGTATTTTTCTTGCACGAAAAGCCCTCTACAAATAAAGTTTGAATTGAAGTCTACGAGCCTGCTGCTGCCGCTACATAGCACAACACTAAACCCCCCAGTGTCTCTCCCGACGATAGGAGCACTGCCTGAACTTCGTGGTGAAGGATTCCCACTTCAACCAGGTGATCATGACCAAGGAGTTTGAGCGCCTCTCCACACCGCTGATCGTGGAGATCGTGCGGCGCAAGCAGCAGCCGCCCCTCCGGCTGTACTCGGACCAGCCCGTGGACATCGGCACCTCGCTGGTGCAGGACATGAAGGCTTACCTGGAGGGAGGCGGTCTGGACTTCTGTGACATCGTCCTGCTGCTGGACGGGCACCCAAGGCCCGCCCACAAAGCCATACTGGCGGCCCGCTCCGGGTCCGATAATATTATTAACTCGCATTAACAAATGTAATCTATTATCATGAGTTATTGTGTAGATATTCTTTATTATCAGTAATACATTAATAACATTGTAATAATAATTAGTAATAATATTAGTTGTACTATTTCATTATGTATAATACCAATGTTGTATATAATGCAATTATATTAAATATTAACAAACATAATAACTACTTGTGTATCACCTTTCACTCGGTTTAACAGGCGATACAAAAAAATGGATGAATATAATTATGTCACAATACAAAACGGGTCTATGAGCCAAAGTAGCACAAGAGTGAACATGTATAAATATTTAAAATGGAGTCGAAGTCAACCAAATGAATGCAACGGTCTGTCCCCTCAGGTACTTTGAGGCCATGTTCCGTTCCTTCATGCCCGTGGACGGCCAGGTGAACATCTCCATTGGGGAGATGGTTCCCAGCAAGCAGGCCTTCGAGTCCATGCTGCGCTACATCTACTACGGTGACGTCAACATGCCTCCGGAGGACTCTCTGTATCCTTGGCGGTTCCTGTTTTTACAGGATTATTTTTTTTTTGTGTATTTTTTTCTATTTTATTTGTACCTTTTTTAATGGCTCAGGTTACGACTTCAGACGTCAAATCCTGAGTCTTCCTCAATGAGCTTTCTGTTAATTTAACAGCAGTTCCCAGGAAGTTCTGCTGTTTGTGTGGTGAAACAAGTATATGGTAAATGGATTGCATTTATATATCGCTTTTATCCAAATCGCTTTACAGTTGCCTCACATTCACCCATTCATACACCGACGAGCGGTGCCAAACATGCAAGGTAACAACCAACATGTCAGTAGCAGTTAGGGTTAGGCAGCGTCTTGCTCAGGGACACCTCAACACTTAGCTAGGAGGCGGAGCCCGGGAATCAAACCAGCAACCTTCCTGTTCCTGTTTTTTTTTTTGTTTTTTTTGTCAAATCAAATGAATGATTTCTCTGTGCACTGGTGAAACACGTGGGATTCCCTAACTCCCGATCACAGCTACTTGTTCTCGGCGCCGTACTACTACGGCTTCTCCAACAACCGGCTACAGGCCTACTGCAAGCAGAACCTGGAGATGAACGTCACGGTGGAGAATGTCCTGCAGGTAGGACTCCGTGGCAGGCGAGCCGTAGCTCCCCTGCGCCGTCTACACACACCGTCTGCTGTGTGGTCACACTGTTAACCTGCCTCCTCACCATCCCTCACCCCTCACAGATCCTTGAGGCGGCCGACAAGACCCAGGCGCTGGACATGAAGAAACACTGTCTCCATATTATCGTGCACCAGTTCATCAAGGTGGGTGGGCTCGTGTCTGGAGCCCTGGGGGTGTGCTGCCCACTCAGTGCAGCTGGGCTCACCCCCTAGAGACCCCCCCCCCCCCCCCCCCCCTCCTGCCCTCTGCCTTCTGCATGGAGACCAGAGACTGTTTACGCAATGACCGGCTGTACAAGTGCCCCGCTGTTGTGGTTCTGAGTGCCGTTCGGCGCACTGTTTGTGTTGACAAGAACCGACGAAAACCCACTTTGCACCCTTCCTCCTCCCCCTCCTTTTTAAGAAATTGTGAGAGATTTGGGGAAAACGCTTCGTGCGATTCTTTTAATTTTCTGCATGTGTTTCTTTGTTTTATTGGCTGCTACACTTGATTTGGTAACCTCTCATGTTACTATATTAGGTTTCATTTTTTGCCTTTTTTCTCCCCTCTCCTCCCCTTTCTGTTGAAGGTCTCCAAGCTCCCCAACCTGCGCTCCCTCAGTCAGCTGCTGCTGCTGGACATCATCGAGTCCCTGGCGACACACATATCAGATAAACAGTGTGCCGAGGTGGGCCCAGACATTTAAGATGACCTCGCCCCATTTTATGTCCAGCACCGCTGCAGCACGACCAGACCACTCCCGGCTCCGCCCCCCTCCCCCCCGGTTCTGTTTGGTTCCGTTTTGGTTTGGTTTGGTTGTGCATCGTTGGACCTCCTCGCATGTCAACTCCCATCTTGATTATTTTTTTTTTTCTTCCAAAACGATACCGATGGCTCTCCTTGGTAATGGAGTCTCCGTGTCTGAAGGGACCACAGCCTCTTGTTGCTCTGCGTGTAGAGTAGACGTGAGACTGATGACGTTGATGAGAGTAACAACCACTGTCTGTGTAGCTGAATACGCGCACATCCAAAGTACTCTTCTGTAAGCCATGTATTCCTCCATATAGCCATTATATTGTTCTCCGTACGATGGTGAGACCTGTGACATACAAGTACTAAATGCATTATACAACTTTAACCGTCGGGAGAAATGTTGGTTGAGATCAGCCCTGACCTTATGTGTCAGTTTATCATGGAAGGATTTAATATGATGTGTAGGACCTGTATACGGTGATGTGTCTTTGTCTCTCAGCCACCGCTGTTTTGGGATGTTTGACAAGGCACACGTCAGCTGTTGTCATAGTAACCACTAGTAGCCACTTTAGCTGGCCTTCTTAACCACCTGTATTATATGTGATTTAGTTACAAGTTTATGCCCTTCAAGATCCCTATGTATTTAATGCCTTAATAAATATATTGGTTAAAGTGTGTGTGTGTGTGTGTGTGTCAGACTAGTAGAGGAAACTGGGCCTGCGGTACACAATGCCTCTCATTCTTCCTGACGGACCTCAGCATCCTCTGCCAGACTGCATTTTAAACTGTCTTTTAGTTGTACGGCTTCTTCAAGGTAAAATAACATTTAAAATGCTGCCGTGACGCGTAGTTATTGGAGGAGAAGGTTCTCTCAATGCCCCCCACGAGGCGAGTGATTGATTTCATCAGAACATTTTGTTTAACATGAGTGAATTAAAGACGTGGAACCGGACACTTCAGTACTGGGTTGGATTTCTCTTCGGCTGCCAGTTGAGCATCAAGATCCTTAGAAACCAACGGACTGTCTCACCAAGTGTTGGATTCTGCAGGCGGGCAGCGTTGCGCTGAACACAAGCTGCTATTCACGGCCTTGATACTCGAGACACTTGGCAAAAAAAACGCAAGCTTTTGCCTGGAAAAAAAAAAAAAACTTAATGACACCTTAACCTCTGACGTCCGTTAAAATCATTTCCTCCAACATAATTAAAACTTCTAAAGACACAGACCCTGGGCATGGACACCAGGGGCTCTCATCACCGTGAGCAGTTATGGTTGAAGAGGTCATAGGTCGTTCTCCTCCTGGGCTCCCCTATGTGCACTGTGCTCACGTTTCATTCATTTAAAGCTGCTTGTGCACACACTCGGCCCAGAATCCCGCCGGGCGGATCTGGTTTCATCGAAAAAGAGACTTCATTGTTCACAGCAATGATATTTATCGCCAGGGAAGGAAAAACACAGTATGCCTCTTGTAATGTTTTGGGCCTGCTCTATCTCCCTGTTATCAGGTGCACTTTAGTATGAGGTGGGCTCCGGGGCCTGACCAGCTACCTGTGGGGTGGGTGGGACTACTCACCAGTTATGTGCTCTTGGACCTGACCAGAGGCAACGGGGACAGGAAGAGAGACCTGTGTTTCTTGTGTTCATTGCAAGCGACCAGTGAAGTGAAGAAGATGGTTTTCCTGACCACAAAAATGATGCAGAGAACCGCCCTCTTTGTCACCGTCGGCGGCCTGGTCACGTCCCTCATCACGGCCTTCATTCCTCTGTGGAAGACCATGAACTCTGACCTGAACGAGGTGGAGAACTACTACTCGGGACTCTGGCACATGTGCATCTTCACCGAGGAGGTGGGCGTGCAGTGCAAGTCGTACGAGTCCACGCTGGCGCTGCCGGGGGACCTGCAGGCGTCCCGGGTGCTGGTGGTGGTGTCCATCGCCACGGGCACCCTGGCCACGCTGCTGGCCTGCGCCGTCATGGAGGGCGTGGAGGTGTGCCGCGGTCGGCCGGGCCTGAGGCGGGCGCTGCTCGTCGTCAGCGGGGTGCTGTGTTGGGTGTCGGGCCTCACCACGCTGGCGCCCGTGTCCATCGTGGCGTACACCACGGTGGTGGAGTTCTGGGACGAGAACGTGCCCGACGTGGTGCCGCGCTGGGAGTTCGGGGAGGCCATGTTCTCCGGCTGGTTCGGGGGTCTGGCGTTGGTCATCGGGGGGACGCTCTTCTTCGTCGGCGTGTGCATGGGGGACTTCGACAACCGGGTGCCCAGCCCCCCCAACAACACCCCCCCGCAGGTGACGCAGAGAGCAAAGCACTACTTGAAGACGGAGGTTTTATGAGACAATGTCTTATTGATCATCATCCTGTTGTAAAATAGACATTCGTTCTGCACAGCTCACTACTTCTGATTGTAAAATGGATGCACTCTGCACACAAATAAACACTTGATTGTAACAACATGAAACCTTTTGAATTTGTGGAACGAGCCATCCGGTCATAAAAGGTCAGTAATATCGGATGCCCTTTTGTCGTCCTTGTTGCTTAGATCATTTTTAGCTTGTTCAATATTTTCAGACAACTGAAAAATGGTGCAACTGCTAAACCTTTTTCAGTTTGTCATGAGAAAAGGATGTCCTTGAAAGATGTTTTAGGTTTGTTGAGAATTCATAATGGGTAGCGAAACCTGAATGAGACATTTTTTCAATTCATGTGTAGGCCTACATATTACAATGCGAAGAGTTGTCAGAGTGGCTGGCGGTCCAATATTCAGATCTCAGTTTTGTTTCTATGTGTTGTATTCAGTATCGATGACCAGATTTGCTCTAAAATAAAACATACATGAAGAATAGTGTGTCATGTTATGTGAATCATTCAAATATTAGTCCTGGCAGTGTCGTGAGTGAGTGATTGAGATACCTCCAACAATATATTAGTTAATAACTAGAAAGTCCAGACCACAGACCGCCTGGGTCTCTCTCTCTCTACCGCCATGTCCCACATGAACAGCATCTTTATTACTTGCATTCCAAGGCCACAACTCTCATGTGTTGTATTTCAACGTGTGTGTGTGTTTTTGGGGGGGGCTCCTCTAGCATCTGCTGAACATAATATAATATTTAAACATTTCAACCACACACACTTTATCTTACCCACAAAAATACACAACAAATATTTTCGTTATAAGGCTGATTAAAGTACTGCATTTATTTAAACCAGTGACGTAATATTCTCACACACGTGCAATCAAAGTAAAAACTGGGGGGGGGGGGAGAGAGAGAGAGAGAGAGAGAGAGAGAGAGAGAGAGAGAGAGAGAGAGAAAGAGAGAGAGAGAAGCCTCATTCCCTATTCTCTTTCCTTCATTCGACGAGCTGACGGCACATTTGCGTTCTTTTGACTAAATGTGATGATGCATCATAAGTGTGCATCAGCTGCACACTTATTGTACATTGCATTGCATTATGGGTAATACATATTAAATAATGTCCTGTACGGGGCACTGACCAGAGTGGACCAGAGAGACAGCCGTACAGCGGGAGAGAGCAGTGTCCCGTAGTGGCCGCTAGGTGGTACAGTGAGCAGCACCTACGTTGACTTCACGTTGAGTTCAACCAACCATGAAACAAGTAAGTGATACCTGAACTTTTTTTTAGAAGGTCCTCAATAAATCAATGTAATTTCAAACCAAACCAAAGGGAACTTGTAATAAGTATAAATGACATCTTGTACGACATTTATATCACTATTAGCGGTCATCCATCCACTTAGGTGTGACATGCACTTCAATGAATTGTATCTGTATTATAGATGCACGAAAGCCATTTCATCTAAACTGTGGGTGAGACTCCAGGCAGGAATATTCATCAATATTATTTCCCCTTCCTTAAAATGTATTCATATTTATTCAAACCAGCCGAGATTCACAAAGTTCAAGCAATTCAGTGCAGTGGAGTCGTTTGAGTGACTCTTATAAGCCCACACACACAACAACACAGTAAACAGCATAGCTAATCTAATCTGTTGCCTGGGTGCTCACATTATGTCATGCATTGTTGTTGCCCAATAAAACAGCTCAATATCATCGTCATTTGACATGAAAAAAACTAAAAAGACTGCAATGCCCCCAAGAACTAAATCATTCCGGTTTGATTTCACAGCCTTTAAAAGAACCCAACCAAAGCTTTCCAGTAAATACAGCAGGGAATGTGCACCATATAATGTGTGGGGCGCTGCTGCGGAGGCCCATAATCCGGCCTGGGGCAGCCACACAGTCAGGCATGCAGCCTAATGTATTCAGTGTAAGCAGGCGGTCGGACCAGACAGCACAGCAGGGGGTGTTGGGGGGGTACGGGGTGGGGTGCTATCATGGCTTTGATCAGACTCTACTAGCAAGTCAGGTCTTCGGGGGGGGGGGGGGGGGGGGGGGAGAGGGAGAGAAGAGAGAGAGGGAGGGAGAGAGAGAATGAGTGAGGGAGTTGGACAGAGAGAGAGCGAGAGACTCAGAGTGAGAGCTAGAGAGAGGGAGTGGGGGAGAGAGATTGAGTGAGAGCACTGGGAAGAGAGTGGGTGAGAGAGAGAGAGAGAGAGAGTGTGGGAGAGAGTGAGTGTACTAGAGAGAGAGTGCAGCAAGAGAGGGTTGAGAGAGGCACACAGAGGAGGGGCGGGAGTATAGGAGAGGAGAGAGAGTGAGAGAGCAGAGAGAATTGGTGCTGTGTTAGCATCCTCACAAGCAACTCTATCAATACTGCATACAGCTGAGACTCTGGCAGAGGTCCCTGCTGCCGCTGCTGCTGCCGCTGCTGCCGCTGCTGCTGCTGCTGCTGTCTGTCTGCAGGCTGGGGCTGAGAGGCTCTGACGACCAGAGGCTTCTGTCTAGCCGGACGCTGCTGCTGGAGAGGTGCTGATGCTGGTGGAGGAGGTGGAGGTGGAGGTGACGCACACACACATCCCCACAGCTCCCACTGCAATGTAGAGGGCGAGGAGCAGAGGAGCGGAGGAAGAGGAGGGTATACCAGGAGACACTGAGTGGAGTGGGAATACCGGGGGAAAGAGAGCGCATACAAGCCAATCGGTGGTCAGAGAAAGAGAGAGAGAGAGAGAGAGAGAGAGAGGACGAATCGCTGAGGGGGGTGGTGGTGGGGGGGGGGGGGGGGGTTGGGGAGACTAAAGTGCTGGTATGCTGCCGTGCTCCGCAGGGTAAGCTGCTGAACGCCTGGGGAGTTTGACAGGAAACTCTCGCTGCACGCACCTGCTCCACGCACACACTCACGCTGGCTCTGGTAAGCTCTCTCTCCGTCCGCCGCCGAGCCCCGAGCTCACTTTATGAATGTGCCGGATCAGCTGTTGTGTCTTGCGGATTGCGATGCGTTTGTGTCCATTGCTGAGAGGTGCGCTGGTCTGGGGGGGGGCACAGCGCTGTCCTACTCTCCAGTTCCGTGGAAGTTTCGGGCCTGGGCCAGAGACTGGGTGCAAGAGCCCCATGCAGTCCCTTCTGGTGGTTTCCGTGTGTGTATCGTACTGGTTAGTACGCATGGCATTGTGGTGACCATCAGAACACAGATCAGATGTTGACAGTGATGTGTGTGTATGTTGAAACAGGATTGCCCAATAGACAGAAGTCACAGCGCTCTCACTCTACTTGAACAGCCGTGTTATGTCCTAACCATTGCAGAGGTGCTTTAAAATAGGTCTGTTATTGATCATATTGACTGATAATAATAATGATGATTCATTTGTTGTGTGTGTGGTTGCATATGTGTGTATGTGAGTGTGTGTGCATGTGTGCATGTGCGTGTGTGTGTGTGTGTGTGTGTGTGGGCGTGTGTGCATGTGTGTGTGTGTGTGTGTGTGTGTGTGGGCGTGCATACATGTGTATGCGTGTCAGAATCAGAATCAGAATCAGAATGAGCTTGATTACATTAGTTTTTACAAACAAGGAATGTGCTTTTGTGAGATGTATGTATGTGTGTGTGTGTGTGTGTGTGTTAAGAGAGGCGGGGGGGGGGGGGGGGGGTTCATGCTGTGAAAGTGGTCAGCACCACGGTTGTTTTGTCCGATGGAGGCACGCGATGTCCCTCCGTGAAAACACTAGATTCTAGTTTTCCATGACGTATATGGAGCGCCTCCATCACGGAGGCGATCCATATAAGTATGCTACATACAGGTGCACATACAACCTCTTTGAGTATACTTATATATAACATATCATATATAACACATATAACACATAATATATATATATAATGTATACACTTGGGGTCCCCACTGTGACATTGTTCACCGGCAACATGAAACGTTTCCGAGGGTCGACTTGAAGCGAGTTAGGAAACTCTTGGGCTGCAGCAGTTCAGCCTAATCTCTCCCTGATAAACAGGGTGACTTGAACCACAGTACAGTTGTTAAGGCGCGCCGAGGCTCCCACGCATTAGCCGCTCACTAGCGGTGCGCCAGTAGCTTATGAATTCCACAACACGTGAAAACTGCCTGACCCGTCACACCGCCACCACCGCCACCACCACCTCCACTGCTACGACCACCATCACCATCTCCAGCACCACTGCCGCCATCGCCCCTACCTCCTCCTCCACCATCACCTCCACCTCCACCACCACCAGCAACACCTGTTTCATTAGCGTTCCAACCCTTGGCCTTCCCAGCTTTGTGAATAGAACTGCGGTCCACTGTTTCGGGCCATCTTTTGCTTTTTGCGATATCTAATTCAGAAAACACGCCGACAGAAGTGCTTATATTTGATGGACAGCTAGGAGACTTCATAAACACGTGCATTGTCCTGCTAAAGACACAACAAAGAGTTAAATGCTTCTACTCACTGGCATAGGCAAAATGCATTCAAAATCACATTTCCATCTTCGTCCGTCATTGGAATGATTATTGGATGGATTTGCTGGGCGTGCAATCATTCATTGATCCACAAGATAAAAAATGATAAACAAATTATATTTAAATATCCCCCTCACCTCCTAATTAAACTCGCTCGGCACTACATCGCTTTAGGCTTTGCAGTGAAATATAGTGTTTGCAGGCAAACACTATATTGCACATTGCACTCTCTCTCTCTCTCTCCAGAGACAGTGGGTTGCTGCAGGGAAACACTATATTTGGCATCATGACGTGTAGTTGGGAAGTTAACACAACACAGATGCTAACCAGCAAAGGAAAGAGGCGTCCTTATCACGCAACCCATCAAAGCAATACCCACCTAATGATTAACCACAGGTTGACCTCCCTGCTCAACACGCTCCACTCCAGCCACCCGCATGAATAAGTTGCCACGAGGTGTCCAGAGGTGTCAGAGGTCTCCTGTGTCATGTTGGAGATCCTCTAGTGGAGTCAGTCTATGTTGTGCTTTAAAGAGACCATTTAAACTACCAGGCAGCCGCCACCTGCCCGACTGCTCCTCTGCACCCTGAAGGTGATGTTGAACTCTGACTTTTCTCTCCCTCTGTCTCCCTCTGTCTCCCTCTCTCTGTCTGTCTCTCCCTCTGTCTCTCTCTCTCTTTCTCTCTCTCTCTCTCTGTCTCTGTCTCTCTCTCTCTCTTCTCTCTCTCCCTGCTACATGTTGCTGATGTGGTTAGATTATTATAATTATTGGTCAAGCACTTGCCATAGTACTCTACTTGTTGTGGATAAGGAGCACACACAGGCTGTTTGCCGGTCCATCTGCGGCGAGAGCAAAGGTCTGCCGGTGTGTGTGTGTGTGTGTGTGTGTGTGTGTGTTGTTCAAGCGAGTTCAAACCTAGAGTGATGGACGGGACTTTGAAAAGTACCGACACGTGTGATTTGTTGAAGCTCTCCTGTTCTCAGACCGATATGATTGCTAATTTCCCCCCCCCCGGCGTTCCCTGTTATATCTGTTATATCTGTTATATCTGTTATATCTGTTATATCTGTTCTATCAGGTATAATAACTACAACAACAACAATAATAACAATGGAGGAGTGATTGTACGAGACAGCTTATTTTGGGGCAGGATTATTAAAACTACTTCGGCACAGGACTGAGATCTGCGTCATATATTTTGAGGCCCAGATCTACTTAACCTACTTTAGGTTTTGCACCAAAATCTCAAGACTTGCTGGAAGCCCGCAATATTGCAGCTCTCCCCTTTCTGTGATCCAATTCGGTTGTTCCTCCTTTCTATATTTTAAGTACGGCAGTGTGTGTGTGTGTGTGTGTGTGTGTGTGTGTGTGTGTGTGTGTGTGTGTGTGTGTGCCATACTGGGATGTCTTGCTGTGTGTTGTGGAGCTATAGGCCACCTAGAACCACCTATGCTAAATCGAGAAGCGTAAAATAGTGCCTGTATACTTGTATACCGATGCAAATCCAGCACTTTGCCAGGAGGGGAAGTCGGATGGGTGCCGGTTGCTATGGAGCGTGAGTGGGAATGCTGTGACACCCACACAGGCCCATGCCAGCCAGGAAAAGCCTTCCCAGCAGAATGGGGTGAACAAACACCACATTAAAACCCAAAAACTCTGTTTGTTCATCAATGTTTGAAGGCATGTATTACAGTTTTAGAGCATTTGTATCAACATAACCAACATTAAAACACTTGAATCTTATCTCATCTCAGATTCGATGAAACTAACGAGTCTTTATTTGTTAGTGCATGTCCCACACAAGATAATCTGTAAAACGTATATATGCAGTATATATGTAAAACATGTCAAGTATAGATCAAAACAGGTCTAAACGAGCAGATCTTTCCCCTTCCCCTTCCGCCCGTGTAACACTGCTCACCAAGTGTTCCATTCAACAGACTTCTTTCTGAACTTCAAGGACATTAAGATGCGCTCAGAATAACAAGTAGCCCCTCGAGTTGTACCTCCAAACCCTTGGTTTTCCTGATGAATCGCATTATAATCGCTCTCACACCTGACGCTCAGTGCCTGCCTGCCTCACACTCATAGCGAGCATTGAGTTGCGTGTGGCACAGAGTTCCGGCGAGGGCCTGAGAGACGTGTGCGGGGAACATGGCAACGGAAACAAGAGTGAATTTGAAAACCAAAAAAGAGGCCCAGTTTCCCTTCACAATGTGACAAGAAAGTTAATAGGTGCTGGACCGCTGTTAATGTGTAACACGTTCCCCATGCAAGAGTCCTTCACAAAGTTACACAGTGTGTGGAAATGTTGCTAATTAATACAAGTGCTTACATTTTAACGCACACATGCACACACGTGCGCATGACACACACACACACACACACACACACACACATGCCCACGTATGCACGAACACACACATGCACACATGCATGCAAACACACACACACACGAATAATACACACGCACAAACACACAAACACACACACAATCATAGACACACAGATGTACAGAACACAATGCAGTTAAGAAATAAAATACTTGATACTCATCTTGATATATATATATGATATATATATATATATATATATGAACCATGACATAACTCAATGCATTGAACGTCCATGGTTTCCAAGATTCTAGAGGGTTCACCCACCCACCTAACCAATATGGCAGCTAGGTGAATGAAGTCTATTGACAAGACTGAGAACTGGTTTTGACAGCGGACCAGTATGGTAACCACCCACCAGCAGACACGATTGAATGAGAGACGAAGATCTACATCTTTCTGTCCTCTGCAGAGCAGGTTATGTGGAGGTGCTGAGGTGTGCGATGGCCAGCCTGGAGCCACAGGCCGTACTTATAGCCCCCCTGCAGTGTTACCGCCGCCTTCCCTCCGAGCAGCCGATGCCCTGCGTCTGACACCCGCCCCCCTCCCCTTCCCCCTGGGAGAGCCTCAGCCAGAGTCCCTGGCTTCACTCTGGGCCCACCATGGGTGGATGCTTCGCCAAACCCAAACAAGGTATAGACCAAGCCTCTCTCTCCATCTCTTTCTCTCTCTCTCTCCCTCTCTCAGTCTCTCTCCCTCTATCGCTCAGTTCAAGTTCAAAGGGTATTATCGGCGAGAAAAACGTACATTTACATTGCCAAAGCACAAAAAGTACAAAAGTTGGCTATTTGACTGAGACGATAAGATGACATTAATTACAATCATCCTCCACCGACCCTTTCCCAGAGGTTGCCTGTTGTGCGTGATCACTTGCACGACTGCTAGAAAATCTATAAATGTAGGTCATACAACCGGCGAGCGTCGGCGGTGCGTTCCTGCTTGTTCTCGCTATTATCCTCCTCTGTGTTTGTGAGGATCAACACAACGCCGCCGCGCTGCGTTGGTGTGGCGGGAAAGTGTCCTCTAGTGTTAAGAGAAACGCAACGCCTCAGAGGAGAAGATGGGTGCGTTGGGTCGGTAACATATTTAGTAAACAGAACAAATTGGCAATTGTATGGCGAAGTAATAATGAGAAGTATCACATGATATGAGGAATATTGCACATGATTATGAAAGGTAATATTGCTCGGTAATATTGCAAGGTCATATGAGAAGTAGTATTGTACATGATATTAAGAAAATTGCACATGATGATGAAAGGTAAGGCAGCAAGGTAATATTGCACATTGAATTAGTTTTCCTCGCTACTAAACCGTCGTATGTATATTGCCGTATACGCATGATTCATAGCGACATCAAACATTAACATTTGGTTTTGCTTTTAAGTGGAAGGAGTAAGCGTCCGGCTCTTTGCACACACATGCAGACACACACACACACGCCCACACGCACACATGCACGCACATACACACTACAGTAAGTGACTAGTCTAGCGGAAAAGAGTGTAAACCCTCCGGGGACTAATTATTTTAGGTCTATTAAACACATTACACTCTGGGACGGCACCTGCTAACTAAAGCTGACAAGATGAAATTAAGAGAATTATGTGTACATCTGTTTTGGTGTGTGTGGCGTTTCTAAAGAGGGCCCCTTGTGTTACATGAGGTTGGAAAGGTCTCAGGTAAAAATAAGGCACTTAGTTACTTGTTAAGAATGGATAATATATACATAATATATACTGTACATACTGTATATACTGTGTATGCTATATAGCTTCAATGTACACCCCCTACAAGTCCAAGGTTCCTGAAAGTTAGATAGCTGGACAGTTAGGTAAAGGAATTTAAACAGACCCACATTTAATCCTCTGGGTCCCACTAACCAGATTGTTTTCATTGATTATTTCGACGGAGGCTAAATAACTGTAATGATGGTTCATGAGGCTACAAAACGGCGTCCAGTGTAAGAGTTAGGAGAGTGAGATGATCGTACAGAAGGGAAGCGAGACAGCAGCACACAAATATAACGACAAGAATTGATTTATCGTTTAGCTAACTATCAACCATTTGGCGACCAACTTAAAGCCAAAGAGAACTGATTATCTTTAAGTCTAATGACCTCTCTCTCTCTTCTCTTCTCTCTCTCTCTCTCTCTCTCTCTCTCTCTCTCCCCTTCTCTTTCTCTCCCCTTCTCTTTCTCCCTCTCCCTCTCTCTCTCTCTTTTCTCTTCTCTCTCTCTCTCTCCTCTCCCTCTCCTCTCTCTCCTTCTTTTCTCCTCTCCTCTCTCTTTCTCTGTTCTCTCTTCCTCTCCCTCTCTTTTTCTCTCCCCCTCTCTCCTTCTCTCCATCTCACTTTCTTTCTCTGTCTCTCTTCTTCTTTTCTCTCTCTCTCTCTCGCTCTCTCTTATTCTCTCTGCCTCTCCCCCTCTCTCTCTCCCTCCCTCTCTTTCCCTCTCTCTCTCTCTCTCCCTCCTTCTCTCCCTCTCTCCCCCACCTCTCTCTCTCTCCCTCTCTCTTTCCCCCCACCCCTCTCCCTCCCTCCCTCCCCCCCTCTCTCCCTCCCTCCCTCCCCCCCTCTCTCCTTTCTTCTGCTGTAAATGCAGTCACTCCTATGATTTTCCATTCATTTTAATTAAGGCTTGCTCTGCAGGACAGAATTCCAGCCAGATTACTCCGTAAGACCCAAACCATCAGCACATTCTTCCAGTCCAAGAGATACAGTTTTCTGCAGTGAAAAAATAACGAATTACACAACCTTTTGTTTTATGTTGTTACAATTATGAACCCAGCATATCACGTTGACATGTCGGCCACCACCACTGGCAACAGGAAGGTTGCCGGTTCGATCCCCGGGCTCCGCCTAGCTGAGTGTCGAGGTGTCCCTGAGCAAGACGCCGCCCTAACCCTAACTGCTCCTGATGTGTTGGTTGTTACCTTGGATGGTTGACCGTCGATGAATGGATGTATGTCAGTGCTTTGGATAAAAAGCGCTATATACAGTATATGCAATACATTTACCATTCCATTTACCTCCCCCCCCCCCCCCCCCCCCCCCCGCAGTGGAAGTGAAGGTGGAGCTGTCTCTGCTGGAGAAGCAGCGGGAGGTGGACGCGCTGTCACCCAACGGCAAGGCCAGCCCGCTGGGGGACGGCCGGCCCAACGGCGCCCTGGGCCACTGCTCCGACGAGGAGGCCGCGCCCCCGATGCGCCTCTACCACAAGCCCCTGGACTACGTGGAGGCCTCCGTCTGCCACGTCAAGGACCTGGAGAACGGACAGTAAGACTCAATCACAACAACAACCAAATTAACAATAATAACAATATTATAACAATAGAAATAACATTGGTTATAACGTTGATGATGGTGATCAGGATGATGATAATAATAATAATAATAATAATAATAGTATCATGATAGTAGCAACAATAGTTAGAATGATGATGATCAGGATGATGATGCCTAATATATAAGTTACCGCATTGAAATATTATATAAGACGAGCAGTAGAAATGTAGATGTGTCGACATTTTGATGGAGAATAAATTCAAACGGACTGGACATACTGGAGCCACGGGGAGGGAGCCGTCACTAACCAACCGACAAAGTGAAAATGCTAACTTTACGCAACGCAAGGACGTCGGCATGTCTTCCACGACTGCACCGTCGAACCACATGTGCAATGAATGAAACCTGCAGACTCCCGACCACACTGGAGAGCTGTATCTGTGTGTGTGTGTGTGATGTGCTGCAGGATGCGTGAGGTGGACCTGGGCAGCGGCAGGGCTCTGCTCATCAAGGAACACGGAGAGTTCTCCGCCATCGCCCACAAATGTCCGCACTACGGAGCTCCGTTGGTGAAAGGTACGTGTTCGCCGTCAGGGCGCCGGAGGTCAGCTTCTAAGAGCTTTGTTATTTTTCGAGTGTCGTTTGTTGGAAATGCCAACGCCGCTTGTCAGCTATTGGTGAGTTTGCATTTACATTTAGGACGTTTGGCAGATGCTTTTATCCAAAGCGACTTTCATAATTGCTCAGTTGCCTGCATAATAGCTGGGATAAGAGCAGAAGTGCTATTCTGAGGGCTTCACCAACATATAAGAACATACAATAGAATAGAATAGAATAGAACTTTATTTATCCCGAAGGAAATTATTGTGCCAGGTTACATAGCGATACAGTATAAAAACAGAATTATGAAAAATAAACTAAGCATATACAGTATAAAACAATATAAAACAATGATACAATATAAAACAATGATAAAATAAACTAAAGGATTTTCCAATTTACAGTTAAAATATACAAGTTTGAAGGCATACAATATGCTAAGCAATGCTAAGTACTATTAATATTGCCAAGACATACAAACACGCAAGAAATGTGCTATGAATGGAGGGTTGATGGCGCCTACCTGTTGGTTTAATTGTTTAGTTTCAAAGTCTTCCACTCTTCTATCCTTTCTCTCTTTTCTCAACTCTCAAATTGTACCATCAGCACTGTTAAGCACAAGATGTTCCCTGACGGTATTGTTTAATAGGGCTGTAAAGTTCCTGGTTATGTCCCATTCATTCATTGATGGTTTCCTGATCAGGTGTGTTATCTAAAGGGCACATCCGCTGCCCCTGGCACGGTGCCTGCTTCAACATCGCCAGCGGGGAGCTGGAAGACTTCCCCGGCCTGGACAGCCTGGCCACCTTTCAGGTGAACTCCTTGCTGTGTGTGTCTATGTATGTGTGGCATGTATGTGGCTTTTCTGGGGCTCCTCCGACGAGTAGGACACAGGCAGTTGGCGGTAAACCGGTTCATTGCTGAGGATGGAGAATGTTTGCTATACAATGCTATAGCATTCTACTGCTCTCGCTTAAGTGTGTGTGGTGATGGCTGGTTTAAGCTGTGGGCTTTTATAAGCCAATGTACCACAGGTGTGCAGCCTCACCCAGCCCCAGACTAGTCAGCCTGACTCGGGCCAGGTGAGGCTACTTAAACCAGCCGCCAACCACACACACACTCCACAGTATGGTGTTCGCATACACTAACCCTTTACATTGTAGTTTACTATTGCGAGCATTTAGTATGAACTATTGATTTAAATTGGTCCACAATTGCATAATTGTGTGTGTGTGTGTGTGTGTGTGTGTGTGTGTGTGTGTGTGCTTCAGGTCCGGGTGGAAAAGGACAAGGTGATCATCCGAGCCAACAAGCAGGTACAGTATATGAGGCTTCTGTTTGCACCGCTGGGGGGATTCCTCGTCGATCACATGGTCCGGTAACACAGCTCAGAGCCTGACTGCTCCTCTGCTCCTGCAGGCGCTCCAGGCCCAGAAGAGGTGCAAGCCCATGTCCCGGTGTTCTGCCTGTGATCAACTCCAACACACGCTTCAGCCATGTGCTCATCATCGGCTCAGGTCACTCAACTCAAGCATTTGAGCTCATTCAGATACGATACAATGGAAAGTAAGTGCGCAAAATCTCTAGTCTGTGTCTTCTGTTTCAACTCTTCCAAATGGCGCGCGGTGTGCAGGTCCGGCTGGTCTGGTGTGTGCAGAGACTCTCCGGCAGGAGGGCTTCACCGACCGCATCGTCATGGTTACCGCCGAAAAGGACCCGCCCTACGACAGGCCTAAACTGAGTAAGGTTTGTACACAGACCTGGAGCACACTGATGAAGCAGACACACAATGATGATGACACGCACACACACACACACGCACACACACACGCACACACACACATACACACACACACACGCACACACACACACACACACGCACACACACACATACACACACACCATGGTGTTATATAAGAGAGAGAGAAAACGTTTTTTTTCCGTTTGACGTTTGTCTCCAAGAACAGCTCAGAGACAAAAAAAAATATGTTTCTCTTTTTAACATAATATTTGCATTAGAATGTATGGCCCTGTCTAAAAGCACAACTTATGATGAGCGCAACACATGATATTGCATTCTCCAAAAATGTATTATTAACGTGATTATTACTTTCACCGTATGGGAAACTGCAGATCAGGAACCTAGCTACAGATCTTGACCTTCTTCCTGATTTTCCTTCCTACTGGGATTAATAATAAAGCACTTATCTCATCTTATATTAGTGACCAGTGAGTCTTAAAGGTGCTAGCTTGTTGTTGTTCTCTGCTGTTGATGGGCGTTGCCCTGTGCTGCCCAGTCTCTGGAGAGCACCGCGGAGCAACTGAGGCTACGCTCGCCCGACTTCCTCCAGGATCACGACATCGAGCTGCTCACAGAGAAGGAGGTAAACTCGATAAGACAACTTCCAGAGGAACCATCACGCTTCGGCTTTTTTTCTATGTTTCAGCAGAAAGATTGTGGAAAAAGTTGGGGCATAGACAAATTGGACCGATGGAGAATGCAAATCCGGGACCAATGACGTCAATGGGTCCGATTTGGAGTTATTTTTCACAGAAACGGAGTGGATATTGCAGACCACGGTTTTTTTTTCCACACATATGAAGCAGTGCATTAGAAATAGCCGAGCGTGAGTCCTCACAGGTGTAGCTCATAACATTAATGATGGTCCGTTGGGTTTAGGTCTGGCCGTGCACCGGGTACAGACACAGCTAGTTCAGTAGATATACATTGATACCATGCTGGTGCTGCGACACACATGAATAAAACAGACTTCATTGACCTCGTTAAGTTCAGGAATTAAGGAATTAACGGGAATTAACTTTACCCTGCTGTTGACGATCTGCGAAAAGGGTCTATTGGTCGCTCCAGAGGTTCTCGTTAATGCCTCTCTATACTGTGTGTTTCTGTGGCTGTGTACCCCATCACCTGCTCTATGAAGATAATACATCGCATGTTAACTCGTAGGTGATGGCGGTGGACGTGAAAATGCGTGCGGTGACGTTTGTTGATGGCTTGAGAATGGAATACAGGAAACTCTTCATTGCCACTGGAAGCAAGTAAGAAAAACACAAAAAAGGCATTCGTTGAGGACAGTGACGCCATTTTCAAGTTCTTTGGGACCCCAACCTTTTACATTTTCGTCCAACTGCTTCCCTATACATTGTTTTACTGCCCATA
The DNA here is from genome assembly GCA_002895965.2 of Coryphaenoides rupestris. Taxonomy (NCBI): domain Eukaryota; kingdom Metazoa; phylum Chordata; class Actinopteri; order Gadiformes; family Macrouridae; genus Coryphaenoides; species Coryphaenoides rupestris. Next base: position 70,140 of record PIJE02001161.1, on the reverse strand, counting down.
AGCCGACTACTCCTGAGTCTTGTCCCAGTCAACATTTGGACAGCAACACTGGTAACAGTGGCTATGAATCATTAGGAATAAACAGATATACAGGAACTACCCTTCACACCTAGCAAATAATTATTTCTTCAAAAATGTATCATTGGAAAAATGTTTTATCTATCTAGTTTATAAATCCCTAATCTCTTGTGAACTGTGAGCTTATTTTATAATAATTATGTGGCCGAACATAACAAGAACGTAGTTGACGCAGATCGACTATTGGTGAATACACTACAGCGCCCCCTGTAGGACAGTACCGCTATTTTGCCGCCACTAAGATAACGTCAACCTCCTGACCTCAAGGTTAGGAGACACAGGGTTCAGGGTGAGACGGTGAATGAATGAATGAATGAATAAACTGCTGTTTGCGCTGCTTTGTTGTGACTAAGACGCGGCCAATGAGTTACCAAGGCAAGGACGTGGCCAACGTGTTTCACCTCGAGACAACCGAAGACGCCAACAGCATCGCCCGGCTCGCCAGCAACAGGAACGCTGTCGTCGTGGGAACGTCGTTCGTCGGTGAGAAAGAAGGATAAACCGCTCGTGGTGTCTTCACGAGTAGCCGTACAAACTGTTGGATCAACTTGATACACACACACACACACACACCACCACAATGGCGTAGATCCCGGTCTACTGTCTTCCGGGTTCTTTAGGCTGCTCCGCCCCTTGTACAGCTGCTATTTAGAAACTTGTACATTTAATCACTTTAGCAAAATGTACATTTTTGATCACATGCTTTGATTGTTTGCAGTCGCACTCATGGCCCGATAATACAAATCGCTTTAGATGAAAGTGTCAGCTAATTGACTACATGTAAGCTGATATATATATACTTATATAGTGCACCTTATTATTGTGATTATTACATGCATGGTGGATGCTACATTCTATGGGCTGACGCCGGCGTGTCGTGTTGTGTTGTGCAGGCATGGAGGTGGCCGCAGCGCTCACAGACAAGGCCCACTCGGTGTCCGTCATCGGGATCGAATCCATCCCCTTTAAGAAGGATCTCGGGGAGAAAGTAGGGAAAGCCATAATGAAGGTAGGGGCCTCTACCCTTTAAAGAGGACATATTACGCCACCGGGTGTGAGCGTGATTAGCCATCGCAAGCCGTTTCACAATTGCCATGTGACTACCGTCTAGTGACATCACAAGTGGGAATGTCCACCAGATGACATGCTTACTAGATCAGGTCTACCGTCGGGTACAGCCCACTGGGTAGGCTGTAGACTATCTAGTCAACATTCTAGG
>PIJE02001161.1:0-67760 GCA_002895965.2 Coryphaenoides rupestris | reverse complement strand
GGCTGGAGAATTGCCTGCAAATTAGTTTGGAGTACACACACCACACACACACACACACACCACACACACCACACACACCACACACACACACACCACACACACACACACACACACACACACACACACACACACACACACACACACACACACACACACCACACACACGTTCACAAAAAAAGTTGATTCAAATGAATTCATTGGACATTAATTTTCTGTATTTGACTGCTCCCCTCCCTCCTCCTCTTGTTAATATTTCCCTGCTTTTAAATGTTTTTGAGGCGCATGTTCAAGCAATTTGTAATCATTGTTTTTAAAAGGGGCTATACTGTACAAATAATTGTGTATTATATTAGAAAGCTGAACATTCAGGCATTCAAGTTTGTTTGACATTGGCACCACATTGCCACAAATTGATTGACAGATTTATGTTGTTGGATCTGTTCTCACCGTGTATAGAATGCCACGAATTTCAGCTCGTCCAGATCTCCTTGTATAATGACGTCATCAAAGCCTTCGCCATAACCTTAGAGGAAAGATTTTTTAAAGTCTGATAACTAACTATATAACCAATATAACCAAGTCATCTGAGTGATAACTAACCATGTACAAACGCTGATAACTCACCAAGTCTTAACTATGATAACTAACAAAGTCTTAACTATGATAACTAACCAGGTCTTCATCTGATAACTAACCAGGTCTTCATCTGATAACTAACCAAGTCTAAACTCTGATAACTAACCAGGTCTAAGCTCTGATAACTAACCAGGTCTTCATCTGATAACTAACAAAGTCTAAACTCTGATAACTAAGTCTTCATCTGACAGCTAGATGGCAGTGCAGTAACTACTTTGTCGACAGAGAACTATTTCTTGACTTTCCATCACAGCAAGTAGAACTACTGATTCCTGCACAACTTGTCATTGTGAGGCTTAACAAACTCACCTGCATAGCGGATGCTTTTACCAAACATGGCTGACCAGAAATAAGGTACAGTCTTCACCTCAGCCGGTTTCCCCATCATGCCGAGCGCTGCCACTCTCCCTGTTGAAAGAGAAATACAAAAACAAACATAAATGCAGACTTGTTCCACGCCCATTCTCAAGCAAAGGCGCCTTTATTTTGAAGTCTGCATTTTCTATTTTTCGAAACGAAAGCGCCGACGACTTTTACTGTTTTCCACGTGCGCCGTCCTGACGGGCCTACGGGGCGCAGTATGCACGGCGATGACCATGATAACAATAATACAAGTGTTTGACCCCCGCGACCCCCTCGCACCGTGGACGTGAGCCATCTGCCAGTGAGGAATGTTCACTTTCTTGTTGTTGCGCTGGGGAAAGGGGAACGCCACCACATCGCCCCCGGCGTACACCCCCTCCATGTTGGTCTGCATCGTCTGAGATGCGGGCGGTTCGGAGAAAGAAACAACATTTTAAACAGGGTTACACTTTATTACATTATTACAGCGTATCCCTGTTAAAGTGAAATGACATGAGTAAGTACTGTGTAATATACGCAATGTCACAGCATGTACTTGATGTGTAAGACGAAATGTGATGGAACAGTAACTACACAGTGTGTTAGGGGTTAGGGGTTAAAGTTAGAACAGGGTTTGTGGTTAAGTTTAGGAATCGGGTTCGGGGTTAAGGTTACGAATAGGCGAAAAAGCGAGTTCCACACAAAACCTAACCGCACTGTATATATATATATATATATATGATTTTGATTGCATACTTTGATTGTTCTCAGCTTCTTTTTATGAATCACTTTGGGTAAAAGTGTCTGCTATGAGACTAAATGTAAAAGTGAAAGCCCCATTTGCAACTCTAATATGCAACACGAAACAGGTGAAGAGGTTGACGGTGTTTTTAAATCACGGTTGATTCTGTGTGGACCTTGTTGACCGTGACGAAGCCCTTGGAGTCCATGTGAACGCCGCTTTGTTTCAGGAAGCCTGACGCCGGAACACATCCTGGCAGATAGGAATAATAAAGAATAGAATCAAATACTAAAATAGAATATTAAAACAGAGTATTCATTTTGTCAGCCATGAAACGGCGACAGTTTTATAGCTTCACCGTGTTTCTGGAATGTAGGTATTTTACGTGTCTATTGTATTGATTCTATTCTGAACATGTGTGATGCACTTATTAAATGTTGTTTTAATGTCATGGACTCTTGGAAGATTATCCCAATAATGTGACATAACATGTGACTGACACAACATGTGATATTCTGAATGACATTGTCAGATAGTGTAGTGCAGCGGCTCGGATGTTGGACTTCTCGCCAAACGGGTGCTGGGTTCCATTCCCAATAAACCGCCGTTTACCTTGAAAGGCGTCCTTGAGCAAGACGCTCGTCACCTGCTAACTGGTTGTATCTTGAGTTCACTGCGAGTCCTATAATAATCACTTACTAAATACAAATCAAACCTGGGCCTGTGTGAACTCATGTAGTATCTCACCTGTCCCGATGACGCACACGTCGGCCCGCAGCACCTTGCCGCTCTTCAACACGACCTCCTTCAGCTGCGGAGCACAACAACAACGACAACGACGACGACAACAACAACAACGAGGTCACGGTCGGGTTGTGGGGGGGGGCGTACGCTACAGGATTACAATGCCTTGATACGGTGATACTTACAATCCTTATTGATGTTTGTGCAAAGTACAAAGTTCAGATAGTTGCCACACTCTTCACAGTCAGATCCCTGCATTAATGTGTTCAATAAATACACTTCATACTGTAGATTGACTCCCTCGTTTGAGTCGTGTGTGTGTGTGTGTGTGTGTGTGTGTGTGTGTGTGTGTGTGTGTGTGTGTGTGTGTGTGTGTGTGTGTGTGGTGTGTGTGTGTGTGTGTGTGTGTGGTGTGTGTGTGTGTGTGTGTGTGTGTGTGTGTGGTGTGTGTGTGTTATGAATGTTTACCATGTATAGGGGCGAGGAGGTGGTGGCTGTGGCCAGCATGAACTATGATCCTATTGTGTCCCGCGTGGCTGAGGTCTTAGGGTCTGGAAAGACGATTAGGAAGCGAGACGTGGAGTAAGTCCTTTATGTGAACGTCTTAACTCTGTCGGCGGCCGCTACAAAGGCTTCTCATGTTCTGTGTAAATGTCTCCAGTGGAACTGTCCTGAGTGGAGTGCACGGAATGGGATCCCATGATGTCCCCCATCATCGCACTGGTCACACACACACTTACAGGAAACATGACGAGATATGGACCGTGTGATTTGTAATCACATGCAAAGTATTATACAAGTCAAACAATTGAGGGTTTATTGATAAGTATAATAACTGGAAACAGAATAATATCAGCTGATCTTTCTCTTGTCTCAGTGACAGTTGTGGTGGAAATCGGTTAAGTCTTATAGACATTTTCCCACCCAAACATGGCAGGCTGTGATAGATGATCTATATGACTTCACAGGAGATACTGTATCTCTCTCTCTCTCTCTCGGACCGCTCCGGTCCACATCATCAATCAGGTGTTATATAAGAAGACGAGGGGGCATAGAGGCTCCAGAGTTTCCTTCGTTAGTGACGGCACGGTGACATCCAACTCTCTCAGCCCTCGCTACAGATGGTACAACACTTTGGAACATTAGCTCACTTAAAGGGTTCATGGCAACCCTTGAGAGGAGATGGTTCATTAGGAAGAGGAACATATACAGTATGCATTCAGAATACTTGACTTGATGAAATTATGTATGTACTGTGTAATGGAAAATTACATACATAAGTATATTATGTATGTAATTTTCCATTACACAGTACATACATAATTTCATAGTATTCATACTTTTCTTTGTACTGGAATTAACGTCGTTTTACGCTTTATGAAGCGGTACTCTTAGAGAAAATAGTCCACTTTTCCCCCACATCATACACAACAGTATCTGAAGGTTTAATGCCCTTATATGCATGTGTGTGATCCGCATGTTGTGTGTCTCTTGTGGTCTGCAGGACAGGAGACATCTCCTGGCTGATCGACAAAGGCTCTCAATGAGTAGACCTCTGTGGCCCTTTGCATGGGTTCACTATGGACAACAACAATAACCCTGGACACTGAAACTGTTGGTGCTGACACTGAGCAGCTATCACCCGGGTCTGATCGGCCACAGGTCTGGGTCAGGACTGTGCTGGGGGAGGGAGGGGACACGCCTCCTCAATGTCCCCCTCCCGCTTCTCTGAGGACTCTTAAGGTCTAAGGGCCAATAACCCGAATCCTGGACTGTTCCTAAGTGGCACTCGAAGGTCTAAGGGCCAACAACCTGAATCCCGGTCTGTTGCTAAGTGGCAGCAGGGGGGGGGGACGGAGGAGGGACAGGTTGGGTGAATCCTGCTGTGAAATGTATTTCATGCCAGTCTGTTGTGTTTCACTAACTCACTAAAGCATTACCACAGTGTGTGTGTGTGTGTGTGTGTGTGTGTGTGTGTGTGTGTGTGTGTGTGTGTGTGTGTGTGTGTGTGTGTGTGTGTGTGTGTGTGTGTGTGTGTGTGTGTCGGAGTCTTAGATCTCTGCTATTCTCCTGTATGTAACCTGTACACAATGTTTATAAGATGCCAAGGTGGGGCATTGGCTATTTTTTACCAGCAGCATTGTACATAGCTCTGATCCTGTAAATGTGGATCATTTTGACAGTATAGCGTCGTGGTAGGTATCACCTTACTGCTTTATGGTTGCTGGCCTGATAGAAATGCATTGCAATGCATTACAGCTGCATGCCATCGCTTACACTAATAGAATGAGACATATTTTCAATTTAGAGATATCGTTAACCCATTCAAAAGACACACAGAAAAAATGTTGAGGGCCCATGTCTTCCAGGACAGGAAATCAATACAGGAATCACATATTCCCATTTTTTGCATTAGATTACTGTAGATGTGTACTGCTGTATTTCTTAAACACCAGTAGATACAAAAGAATGATATACAGTATATATATATATATATATATATATATCTCTTGGTGACATACGTTGTCTCGCTAATAGATTGCACAAATAAAAATTCTAAATATAGGCTACTTTATTTGTTAGTGCTTGCACAATGGAATATTTTCTTATTAGACTAAAATATGAAGTTCCTATCGAGGTAACAGGTGATGGATGCAGAGGGCTTATTTTTGATTGCGGTCGCCTCCGTTAGGATGCTCTCTGTTACTAACTCAGGGACCTGAGGTTGTCCACCTGGGGATGTTGGGTCTGTCCAACGGAAATCACGTGTGCAGTTGTACTGTGTTGACTGGTTCCTTCATGCCTGCTGCTGTACAACCTGTCCTGGGAAGAAGGCGTAGGGGGAGGGGCTGTGATGTCATGGCTGTGATGTCATGTTCTGATGAAGGTTCCAGCTAAACTTGAGCTTTGAGATGTTAATTATCACATGTTTAAAAAATGCATTTTTCTCCCGACTGGAATGGTATTTTTTTATAACTACAACTTTGAAATAAAAATCTTAATAACTACCCACAGATTGCGTGTTTAAATGTTTCTGGACTGGGAAGCCAGTATGACAAATATTACGTTCATACATCATTGGGGTCAAAGACGGGGTCAAAGTGCAATGGTTCATGGAACATATAAAAGATTTTTGAGTTTTGCCAGCTGGGGCAGACACATGGATGCATAAAGTGGATTTGGCATTATGACCCAAATATAGTTTTGATTCTACCTTCTGTTCAACCTGTCTGCAAATGTGTTAGTGATGAGCAAACGCACTAACCTGTAATAGCAGGTGTTCATATAGTCAACGGTTCCTGAGTACTAGGTGGGAACTTAGTAACCATGGAGGACCTATTGCACACAAGCCAGCTTTCTCTGGCTTGTCTGCTTTTAGCTCCGTGATGTCTATGATCCTTAAAGACAACAGAGACATCCTGCATCTTGGGTGCTAGCATTCACTTGAAATACCAGAAACTTGAGGCCTAATTATGCTGAGGCATTGAAAATAAAGACAACACTTTGAATGAGGTTCCATCTCTTATATTATGACATAAAACATGTTTCACAACCACAAGCCATACAATATAGACAATTTTGCACAAAAGTGTGATAATGCCCTCTTCATCGCCACCACAGCTCTATATCGAGGCAGCATAAGATCAACACACCGCACATATGACAGGTGTGTGTGTGTGTGTGTGTGTGTGTCTGTACATTGAGGCAATGGACACTGCCACACGCCACCTAAGTGGCTTTGCCGGGCTCCTCCGATGCACGAGACACAGGTAGATGTTGTGTACATATCACTTTATTGAAGTGTTGGCAAGATGTCACAGCTGACTCGGGGGCCAGGTGAGGCTCCATCATTAACTTCCTTCAATTGTGGAATTGGGGCAACTCGGTGTAGATTTTGATTTTTAGATCTGCGTTGAGTTGCGTCCCTGAGACACAGAGAGCATCGGCAACAACTGCAGGTGTTTTTCCACTATGACAACCTTAATGGGGCTAGATAGAGATAAGGTTGACAAATCAGCAGCGTTATCCTTTAAACATCATCCACACACACACACACAGACAGACAGACAGACAGAGACACACACATACTCTACATATACACTGGATTGAAGGTTTTATATTGTACTGCAGTACAAGGGAAACAACAAACAAAAACAAACCATGTAGTAAGAAACACACCAACCCTAAAATGGAGTCTGTACTCGTAGAATTGTACAAAATGGCAGTAGATAAAAACACACCAGTGCTTTGGGTTTCACAGCTGAATAACATGAGCAACAGACGTGAACGCCTGCTGACCAGCATCACATCGTTGAGATTTAGACAAAGGAAAAGCAAAGGGGAGAAAGCAGCCATACAAGACATTCTGGCCACATAGTCAAATAACAATATATATATATACATATATATATACTGTATGTATATATATATATATATATATATATATATATAAATAATCAGGCCTCCCTTTTCTACACTAGTTGAGCAACATGATGCCGTTAACATATTATTATGGCTCATACCCTTAAAGAGTTTATCACATTAATGACAAGAGAAAACGTGAAATTGAAAAACGTGAAAATGTGAAATCCATTGTGACAGAGGCTCCATGACAGTGACATCCAGGGGTAGATAAAGTAGAGAAAATAAAAGATCTGCTTGGATGGGATTCATTTTCAGGATGTTGGTAATCATCATCAACGTCTGACGTCATGTTTATAAATCAATGAACGGCAAATATCAAGGCCATTTTTATATTATCGTCATATATATACACACACAGTATATATATATATATATATATATATCTCAACATATAGATACACTATATGGCCAAAAGTCAGTGGACATCCCTACTAATTATTGAGTTCTGGTGTTTCAGCCACGCCCATTGCTAACAGGTGCATAAAATCAAGCACATAGCCATGAAATCTCCACAGACAAACATTTACAATTCAGAATGGTTCGTAAAGAGCTCAGTGACTTTGCACTGTCACAGGATGCCATCTTTGCCACAAGTCAGTTTGTGAAAATGTCTGCCCTACTAGATGTGCCCAGGCCAACCGTAAGTGCTATTATTGTCAAGTGGAAGCGCCAAGGAGCATCAAAAGCTCGGCCATGAAGTGGTCGACCACGCAAACTCACAGAGCGGGGCTGGCGAGTGCTGAAGCGCGTATCGCGTAAAAATCGCCTATCATCTGCTGTATCACTCACTACAGAGTACCAAACCATCAGCACAACAACTGTGCGTCGGGAGCTTCATGGAATGTGTTTTCATGGCTGATCAGCTGCACACAAGCCTCACATCACCGTGCACAATGCCAAGCGTGGGTTGGAGTGGTGTAAAGCACGCCGCCACTGGACTCTGGAGCAGTGGAAACGTGTTCTTTGGAGTGATGAATCACACTTCACTATCTGGCAGTCTGATGGATGAATCTGAGTTTGGCGGATGCCAGGAGAACGTTACCTTCTGGAATGCATAGTGCCTACTGTAGAGTTTGGTGGAGGAGGGATAATGGTCTGGGGCTGTTTCTCAGGGCTTGGGCTAGGCCCCTTAGTTCCAGTGAAGGGTATGTTTAATGCTACAGGATATGAAGACATCTTAGCCAATTGGGCGCTTCCAACTTTGTGGCAACAGTTTGGGGAAGGCCCTTTGCTGTTCCAGCATGACTGTGCCCCTGTGCACAAAGCAAGGTCCATGAAGACACGGTTAGATGAGTTTGGTGTGGAGGAACTCGATTGGCCTGCACAGAGCCCTGACCTCAACCCCATTGAACACCTTTGGGAGGAATTAGAACGCTGATTGCGAGCCAGGACTTCTCGTCCAACATCAGTGCCTGACCTCACCAATGCTCTTTTGGCTGAATGGGCACAAATTCCCACAGACTCACTCCAGAATCTTGTGGAAAGCCTTCCCAGAAGAGTGGCAGCTGCCATGGTCCAACTCCATACTAATGCCCATGGTTTTAGAATGGGATGTCCAACAAGCTCATATAGGTGGGATGGTCACGTGTCCACTGACTTTTGGCCATATAGTGTATATCAATACATACTGTATATAATGGATGTTTCTTAAAACCTACAAAAAGGGAGGAAAACCAGAATAATGGCCATGTTTCGTATTTGTGTATATTTAAAAAAAGAAATTGATGAATTTGACAGATTGCTATCTTAAAGAAGTAGTAATCTTTACAGTTTGAAGTCTGGGTGTTAAAATGACTACAATAACATCATGTAAAGAATAATCCCATCCAAACTTTTGTTCATGTGACAGTGTTTTGCTGGTCAAAGTTGAAATTTTCTAAAAAAGTTACAAAGTGCAGACTTGTCAACAGCACTTTCCAGAACAAGTGTTTCACAAACACTGAAGAATACACTCACATAAAAAAACTAAACATTTCAGACAGACGTCCTTGTATCAAATGACAAAGAAAAGGCACGGTGAACGTTTACCACATTATTATATTGCTTATGAAACAGACCAGAAGAGCCGCACCGTTCCCACAGACAGAGGAACAACACAACAGCCAAATGCTCGGGCCGCTATTGCTGTTGTTTGGGGATGACCAGCAAGATAAAAATCTATAATCTATATTGTCGTTGACATTCAGTCAGTTAAAAGTCGTATTCGGCCGCACATTGTTCGAGGTACGATTGATACAGTTTCACCTGTGAAATAAATACAATAATTTTAGGTTTACGATTTTACTTGCAAGTACAATTTTAAAATATGGTAAAAAAAAAAAATGAAAAATACATCTATTACACATTTGGCATCAATTGATAAAAGCATATTTCTCACCTTCTTGAGTTTGACGACATCCTGAATGTAATCGTTGTAGTTGGCTAGAGTTCTCTTCTCCTTCTTGGTCAGAGTCTTACTGCCTTGACTAGGAGACACACCAACACAAGAATCCCTCATTGAATGGTTCATGTTTTCATGTACGGTGGACAACCAGAGGCAACGTGTTCATGTTCAGGTGTGTCGGTGTAGGAAACCCAATGTGTCCACGCTGGCTGTATACAAACACAGCTGCCGTCAAGACGCGTCTTTGGTGTCACAATGAACCAGTTAGCTTGTGATCCTGCTGGGTTACTATTACAGTAGATTGCTGGAGTGCAGTAGCTGCACTGTGACACCAATGCAGGTGAAACACTTTTGGTCAAACAGTATTTAAACTACCTAACCTACCTACCTACTGTCTAGAGAATAAAGCCGCCCATACAAGGCTCAACCAACAACAAGTACATCTATTGAAGGAGACAGCAATATATTGCTGTGGCACACGAAGATAAGAATCAAGATGTTTTCAAGCATTCATAGTTATGAGGCCAAATAGAACGAGTTTAATCATTGAGTTACCCACCCTCTCTAAATCAATTCAGTGTGTGGCAACAAAGACAGAAAAAACAGGTTTTTAATTAAAGCAGTTGCTGCAGTGGGAAAGTTACGTGTGTAGTTTTAATGTTAGGTTGAAGACGCAAGTTTTCAGATTTCTATTGTCAGTCATCACAACGATCTTAAAAGACCAAAGTGGCATACAGTGGCGATGCATTGTGGTGTATTTATTTATATATATTTATTTATATAATGCTTACCGGGCAAAATATTTGGATAGAAACATGAGGAGGTAGCAGAAAGCGGCGAACATCATCACCACCACGACTTGGCCGTCGTCTGGTATCCAGTCCCACAGATACATCACAATGCCCTGGGGAGTCACACACACAACACCACAATCTCAATGGTTTTAAATCGCTATCAATAGTTTACAAAATGGTCCATAAATGTCTTGTCTCCATCAGAATTGATAGCAAGAATTTTCAGAGCTAAAAAGGAGATTGTCCCAAAAAGACTGGGGAACGCCGTCGTAAAGATAAACACACGTAAAGAATCAAGTTACTTTCAGCTATACCACAGCGTTGTTTAATACTTGATCCTGATTGGTCAATAATGTTCCAAGAGTGTGCATTCTTTTTCAACAACGCCTTCTTTCCAACAACTGTTCTGAACCAATGCGCTACAAATTCACCATTACATCCATCCGCCAAGAGTATTTTCATTCTGATTTAAATCGATAAAAAAACCCAATAATAATTAATAACAAATGTTATCGATGAAAGTAAATAAGATCAAATCATTGTTGGCAAGTGTAGCATTAAGCAGAATAAACCACTGCAGGGTGTCCTCTTATTGGACAATAACGTACGTTATTATTATTATTTCTATTAAGAGGACCACAGGGTCACAGAGGGGGCGGTGCTTACGGTGGAGATGGAGAGGACCCTGGTCCCGCCCTCCCCCACCAGGCCGGCCAGCTCCTCCTTGGAGAAGGTGTTGACGATGAAGCTGAGGATGAAGAGCGCGGGGAGGAGCACGGCCAGCGTCCCGCACAGGAAGGAGTGAAGACGCACGCTTCTGTTGTGGCTCACGTCCGCCCTGAGCAGAAGCACAGTACTGTTATTCAGTATTAATATATTATTATTATTATTATTATCATCATCATGTGTAATCTAAACGCAAGCACAGGCTGAGGACGATGGACATGATAACATAAGTACTTTAGTCTTTATTTAACAACATTTAACAATAATAATAATAATAATTATTATTATACAAAAGAAGTTATTAGGTTCTCTGGGTGAATTTCTTGATGCTTTGCAATGAATTCCTAACCATGTCTGACACAGTGCGCTATACTGTACATTCAGACTGTGTGCTATACTGTACATTCAGACTGTGCGCTATACTGTACATTCAGACTGACGGGGGGGGGGGGGGGGGGGGGGGGGTTTACCTGTCCTGGGTGAGTTGCTTGTCGATGGTGAAAGAGATGAGGCTGCAGTCCTTCTCCAGCTGGTCCAGGGTCTTCTGGACGGCCTGGTTGATGGTCTTCTCGATGGTCTGACACACCCCCTCGATCTGGTTCACACAGCGGCTCGGCTGGACCACACAATACACCAGCACCCTCATGTTATCAGAGTTAACGGCATCACACTCAATACACCCATGAGATCAGGGGATCGGCCGTCAGAGTCATGGTCTCAATGGGCTCCCGTGGTGAAATAAATAAATACATTGAATTGAAACCTTGAAACCTGAAACACAGCACAGCATTCTGCGTGGCTTGCTTAGAAGAAGGAAATACTGGAGGCATTTCCCATGATACGATCAATCAATCAATCAATCAATCCCATCCATTGATTGATTGACACATGTACCTGCCAAGAAGATAATTTGTGCTCGCTCAGCGAAAATACTTTTGTTGCGGGGGGAAGGGCGGCGCAACAATCTGCCATGCGAAGCACACCGTCAGCCATCAATCACAGATCATAAAACAAATTCATTACTGGCTGTCTGCAGCCACAGTGAAGAAGGAAGAAAACATTTAGCATAACCAGTTTAACCACTTGAAAGAAGCATTGAAATGCACTCACAGGGACTCCACCTGTGATCAACAGGAAGTAAATGAAGTGCAAAACAAATGTAAATACAGCCAACTGGGTTTTATGCAAATTTGCTGGTAGATCTCAGAATGGCCTTCAATAATGCTTACCGACTTAAAGCTGCCCGTTTATTTTGTCTAAATCGTTTGCTGATTCCATCGTCCGAGTTGCAGTAATGTCAGAATTCATATGGTCAACTCACTACTTGAAACATCCACTTCTACTTCAGCCCTCAACACAGCGCTGGACGCTCGGCTGTGCATTGGGAATATCACCGGCCAACAGAGTTTAGTGCTTTTAGCTCACAAAACACGTATTAAGGTTTAGAGATGAAGAAAGCCGCTTGGTGTTTAGATTCCGCCGTTGGTTTTAGAACGTCAAACAAAGCTGTAATCTGAGGTCAGGGAGGTTCGGGAGGTCAGCATCAACCGGGGGTCAAAGTTTGAATAGTTTGTGTTCACAGCTTCACTCTAGTCTGTACTGTAGCTGAGGTGTCAGAATTCCTCCATGCCTTCTCACCCCCTGAGCAGCAATCTATAATAAGGGCAGTGCAGGATAATGCCGTCTGGCCTTACCTTCTGGGGGTTGGGGATGTATATGGTGGACATCTCAAAACCACATTTGTTGAGGCCGGGCCGGCGACAGAGCTCCTGCACTATCTGCATCATCACCCTCTGCATACACAATGTGAAGAAGCTGTCAAAGTTCATCGTGTTGTACCGTTGGGAGATGAGATAATACTTTACTAAACCCATCGGAAAAGTGTTACAGCAGTAATTAGGTGCTTGGGGTTGGGACCATAATATAACAAAAGAATGGAATAAGCTATAAGTGGAGTGTGTGGTTGGTGGTGCATTGGCTAAGCAAGGCACAAAGGTCCAACCAGCCATCACCACACACAGTCAGAGAGCGCTTCATTCATTGTACAGGTCTGGTGGTTGGTTGGTGGCTGCTTGATTGAAGGAGTAAAAATAAGTATATATATATATTCACATAATGCGTATTTAGATATGCCTCACGGTTATAACAATATTCTTTTGATTGTAACAATTGCAAGATATTCCAGGAGAGCCGTACCTGCCGGTCGGTCTCGCTGCCAGCCTCGTCGGCCTTGCTGAGGAAGAAGTTCAGCTTGTCTCCACACTTCTCGCTCAGCTGCTCCACGATGTTCAGGGTCCGCTTGCACAACGCCTGCCCCATGGGGTCGAAGAACACAAAGACCAGGTCTGCCTGCTCCCCTACAGACACACAGGTAGAGAGACACACAGATGGACAGACAGACAGGCAGAGACAAACAGATGGACAGACAGGCATGCAGTCAGAGGGACAGACAGACAGGCAGAGAGACAGGCAGGCAGACAATCAAGCAGGAGAAATTAGAATACTTGATTAATCCTGAAGGAAATTGTTAGTCATAATTGCTCCGTTCTATATCAACAAATATGGACAAAATAAAAGTCAAAAAATCGTCAAGAATAAATAAAAAAGCATAGAAATGTACGTAAACAATACACACATAAATACATAAACATTTATCAAAGTATATCCATAAAGTGGCTTAATATCCATTAGACAGGGGAGTGTAACCCTCGGTTACGACGACAACGACAACACCGGGCTCGGCGCTGGTGCGGGCCGTACCCAGCCAGGTGATGGCGCTGTTGACGTTGAAGGGGTAGACCATGTCCCCGTCCACCAGGCCGGGCGTGTCCACGAACGTCAGCAGGCTGAACTTCTTCTGCTTGGAGCTGGAGATTTCGGCGGACAGGTAGTCCGTGACGCCTGGGATAACGCCGATAATGAGACACACACACGCACACACACATACACACACACACACACACACATACATGGGGAAGTGTAATCAAGGGGGCTGCAGTGCAAAGTACACCTCATCTTATCTTATCACAGCAACAGTAACATTAATATTAACAATTCCAATGATAACAATAATAGCTCTCATACTAGCAGTACGAATAATGCTGCACGTTCTTTTCAAAGCAGTGCTGGCTGAATGTGGCTCCGTCCCTTACAGAGATTGTGTGATGTGTGAGTCAGAGACAAAATAACACAACAATAATAATAATAATAATAAAAGGATATGAAAGGGGGGGGTGGTCGACCGGTTGTCATGGTTACTCACAACAGCTCTTCAACTGGCAGCTTTAGCATGGATGCGTGTGGCGTAAAGCTAGCTAGTGAAGAACGACTGTGACGCAACGCATCGGATGTTACCAGGCTGCACCGCTACGTCACCACACAGACCTGCCCCGCCGCTACGTCACCACACTGACCTGACCCGCCGCTACGTCGCCACGCAGACCTGACCCGCCGCTACATCACCACGCAGACCTGACCCACCGCTACGTCACCACGCAGACCTGACCCGCCGCTACGTCACCACACAGACCTGACCTGCTCTGTCATCACTTACACCACGTAGGCATGTCGCAAAATCCGCCTCTCAAAGACACATAATGCATGGGGGCCTATACACAGATTAGCACACCCACACAGAGATGGAGACACACTAACACACACACACACACACACACACACACACACACACACACACACACACACACACACACACACACACACACACACACACACACACACACACACACACACACACACACACACACACACACACACACACGAGCCTGCTGCTCGAAGAATATTCCGCAGGAGTGGTGGAAGACACAAGACGCTATCTTTCAAACATGCTATAGCGTGAGTTGATCATCAACACCGGAGCATTCCATAGACAGGCGATGGACATGCAGTCACATACGTATTGATCACGCCTTTCACTCGTAGCTCAGCGGCAACGGCTGAAGAGCGAATACAACAAGCTACTCCTCCGTCACACGTTGTAATGTCTGGATCCACGGACTACTGGAAACATTGTAGATATAGATACAGATATATATATATATATATATATATAGATACAGCCAGTGGCAAGGCTGCCTGATCTCGGAGTCCGTGCAAAATGGTCCAGGTGTGCAAAAATGCAGCATCAACAATGACTCGAGGAAACAGCAACAGATTCAGTTTAAGCAAAGAGAAACCCAAGCAGCCTCTTCTTCCACACCCCAGGATAAGAAAAGCCTGCACTGTTTCACAGCAACATGACGATTTAACCCACAATCATGACGGCCCCCTTAAAAAGACAATGTTGTCCAAACTCTCCGCAACAGGTTAAGTACATTTCAAAGACCATTCACACAACACACACACACCAAGAAATCATCTCCATCCGTGATTACCAAACGATACTGGATACCAACAAGCACATGCACACCCAATACAATACATTCCATTAAAGACCCAACACGCAAAACTCAGCGTCCACAGCGATGGATAAAGGATATCTGCTGGCGTTTCCTGATGACTCATCCTCCATCCTCCTCGCAGGCGAGCTGATGCATACATCCTGCCTGTGGGTCCCCCCTGTCCCGAACCGCTGACACACACACACACGCACACATGCATGCCGGCCCACGGGCTGGGAGTGCTGTGGTGGTGTGTGGGGAGGGGTGGTGTTGGGGGGGGGGTTGGCGGTAGCGAGGTCCGAAGCCAAACGCCTAGCTTAAAGCCTGTGACATTTCTCCGCAGCCTCCCTCTGATGCCGCTGCACTGCTGTCGATGGGGCGTGTGTGTGTGACTGTGTGAGTCACACACACACACGCAGGCACACACACACACGCACACACCATGTGCACTCCCACACCCCCCAGCGATCCTCAGTCCCCACGTATACTGTGAACACACACACACACACACACACAGACCTCCTTACCACACCCTGCATGTGCATGCGCACACACATGCAAACAGGCACACACATGCACACACACACACACACACACACACACACACACACACACACACACACACACACTTTCTCTCTGCATCTTCCCATAAACGCCTCTCACTCAGAGACAACCTTTCAGGAACAGGAACAGCCTTTCTATCGGACCGTTAGACAGTCCTATAACTCCACCCACAAGCCCTCTGACCGGCATTCAGCACCACATGGTCCACTCTGCTGCAGAAACTATCGACTCATAGGCTACCGACTACATACCTCTGTGTGTGAAATCATGCATGGAGTGGGTGTTACGCAACAAATGCATGCATGGTGTGCGCACGCATGTGATGATGGGGGGGGGGGGGGGAAGAAAAGGATAACGTAATAATTAGTGTGATCTAGTCCGAGGCGATGACTCTGCGTTGAGCGTTTGTCGCCAAGGTGACGCAGCGACATTCTACCGACGGGAGAGAGCAGGCACGTCGACTCGTAGCGCGCGTGTTTGTGTCGGCCGTTTCTTCTGCAAATGCTGGTTAAAAAAGGGCCTGTAACAGCTTGTACACTCTGTCTGCCCCCAGTTAGTTGGGGGAAAACACGTTTGGCGACAAAGGTTTTGACAGTTACACCGCGGCCAATGCTGTGATATTTTATCTGCCTGCCTGCCTGCCTGCTTGTCTGTCTATCGGTCTGGCCTTCAGGACACAGTAGATAACAGGAAGGACATGTGCTTCACACCGTGGCTCTGCGGTCGGATAGCAAGAGCACGAGAGCAATAGTGTGTTATAAGGTGTGGATTTACAATGCAAATATGCCTTCCAGATGATGCAGTCATTCTGAAACAACAACGACTGCATGTATTCATTTTCACAGCGTCACGGCAGATCATACCAAGACCCATTTTGATGGCATGCATTGCAAACAGAAGAGCTCACCTTTAAACTCGAGGAGGGGTCGGAAGTGAGGGTAGAGATGTAATGTTGCATTTCCCTATGGGTGGGGAAAAAAAAGGAATAAACGGACATGAGCAGACGGGCAAGACCTTCTAGAGATTCCTAGAACACAACACACACACGCACACCACTGCGGCGCTAGACACACAGAGGGGACAGCGTGGACCACACCAGCCTCCCTCCAGGGACGTCGGCCATATAATCCTTTCTTCTATTCTACAGCTATAGGCGTCGGATTGTGCCGTGAAAGGGCGTACAGCAACACCATTCACTGCTGAAAAATGACTGTTGACTGGGAGAACACAGTGGCCGGCTGTGCACAGGCTTGTATTACGATTTCACTTTCAGGGGCTTCAGAAAAAACTCAAACCCTGCCTGTTAGTCACCGCAGTCTTTAAAAAGTAGGCCTAAATGTGATGATTCATGAATCGCGTCCACGAAATGGCCTCTGTGTACAGTGATGATTATACAAACAGCATTGCAGTAGAAAAAGTCAAGATGAATGTTTAGAAAAGTTATAGAAAAGTTGAACAGTGACTGTCATAGAAACATTAATAGAAAAGTGTAGCAGTGACAGACCATTATGAAAACAGCAGAAGTCATAGAAAAGTGTAGAAGTGAAAGCAGACGTAAAAGAAAACTGCCACAGTGAGTTATACCAACAGTACCAGAAGTGAACAGAAGAAAAGTGACAGTTTCGTTGACTCTTTGTACAGTTCTTACCGTCAACGATTCCCTTTTACGGCCACTTGTGATGAAAGTGAAACCCTGGGTTTCAATAGCAACCCCCGTCTTCTGTATATGCTCCTCAATATACCTGCAGGATGACACCCAAGATCAGCCATGAAAATTCCTAGAGGTTGAGAGTTTGCAGTCAACTATCCAACATATATCTATATATCTATATATATATATATTAGGCCTATATAAAGTATGCATTACTTCTGTATAAAACTGTGTGTCATTATGGGAAACCATTACATTTGATGTCTTGTTTTGTTAACTGTGGACAGTGGAACTAACTTGGAAACAATAGAACAAGTGGTTGGTCCCTTGTTTTCCTTTTGACATGTCTTATTGCCTATTGATTGCCGATTACAAAACAAAAAAAATGCTGATCTTTGCATTAACACATCCTTTATTTTAAGATGAGATAAAACGAGAAGGTGTTTAAAGACCACTCAAGTGGTTAATCAGTGGCCAGCTGGATTAATGGCACATCAGAGTCCAGAACAGACAGTAATATAAAGCCATCCAGGTTGGAGAATCTGGCAGTTCACAGACATGTGTTAGTAGTGCAGTGATACTAGGTTATATACCAGTTGATGAAGGAACTTTTTCCTGCAGAGTGATTTCCCATTATCATCACAAAGATCTTCTTGCGTGGAGGTAAGAGCCGCACACCCACACTGCTGGCAATCCTGACCAGACCTAAACACAGTGAGGCAGGAGAGGCAGGATTATTATTGCTAGGCCGGTCAGTCTAATTCCCACATGATGTACTGTAGTCTATTCCAAGTGGTGTGCAATATCTTAGGTCAGGTGGTCTGTTTTTAAAATCTAGTCCCATACAAATGTACAGTTTTGGAAAATGTGATCATCAATCATATCACAAGCATTGTGTTATCTATATTTAAATGCACCTGTTTAAAGTGTGTGGTCTGAACCATGTGGTCGACAGTGTAGAGTTCAGCTGTGGGGCAAACGATCAGTCACCCAACTGAACACGAAACGTACATTAAGGGTCACGGCAAGAGGTTAACCGTCTGGGCATTAAGTACAACGACGTGTGTCTCCTATTTCACATTGAAGTGTTCGGTCAATGCAAGCTACAGTTTGACAACATTGCATAAGATCTGAACTCTGCGCTGCAGTACAGGTCCCATTATATCACAACGATGATGATCTCTCTCACACACACACACACACACACACACACACACACACACACACACACACACACACACACACACACACACACACACACACACACACACACACACATACACACACACTTACACACAACACACAAGAAGTATAGAATGGCTAATTGACATGCCACACTACAAGCAAGTGTTAATTATGAAGTGATGTAGGCAGTTGAGCAAGAACCATCTATGAAACATTAATAGAAAAGTGTAGCAGTGACAGACCATTATGAAAACAGCAGAAGTCATAGAAAAGTGTAGAAGTGAAAGCAGACGTAAAAGAAAACTGCCACAGTGAGTTATACCAACAGTACCAGAAGTGAACAGAAGAAAAGTGACAGTTTCGTTGACTCTTTGTACAGTTCTTACCGTCAACGATTCCCTTTTACGGCCACTTGTGATGAAAGTGAAACCCTGGGTTTCAATAGCAACCCCCGTCTTCTGTATATGCTCCTCAATATACCTGCAGGATGACACCCAAGATCAGCCATGAAAATTCCTAGAGGTTGAGAGTTTGCAGTCAACTATCCAACATATATCTATATATCTATATATATATATATATATATCTATATATTAGGCCTATATAAAGTATGCATTACTTCTGTATAAAACTGTGTGTCAGTTATAGGAAACAGCATTGAGCATTATAAGCAATTGTCTCAGATAGCTATGCTTATGCTATAACACTAGTGAGATCAGTGAAGACATAACTTGGAAACAATAGAAGAAAATTGTCACGCTATTCTCTTTACCAAGTGGTTGGTCCCTTGTTTTCCTTTTGACATGTCTTATTGCCTATTGATTGCCGATTACAAAACAAAAAAAATGCTGATCTTTGCATTAACACATCCTTTATTTTAAGATGAGATAAAACGAGAAGGTGTTTAAAGACCACTCAAGTGGTTAATCAGTGGCCAGCTGGATTAATGGCACCTCAGAGTCCAGAACAGACAGTAATATAAAGCCATCCAGGTTGGAGAATCTGGCAGTTCACAGACATGTGTTAGTAGTGCAGTGATACTAGGTTATATACCAGTTGATGAAGGAACTTTTTCCTGCAGAGTGATTTCCCATTATCATCACAAAGATCTTCTTGCGTGGAGGTAAGAGCCGCACACCCACACTGCTGGCAATCCTGACCAGACCTAAACACAGTGAGGCAGGAGAGGCAGGATTATTATTGCTAGGCCGGTCAGTCTAATTCCCCATGATGTACTGTAGTCTATTCCAAGTGGTGTGCAATATCTTAGGTCAGGTGGTCTGTTTTTAAAATCTAGTCCCAACAAATCATGAAGTACCAGCTGCTGCTGAAGGTTACATCACACATGTGGACCAGCACACACACACACGCACACACACACACACCAGCACACACACACACACACACAACACACACACACACACACACACACCACACACACACACACACACACACACACACACACACACACACACACACACACACACACACACACACACACACACACACACACACACTATCCGTCTGCCGTTTACCGTGTTCGCTGTCGACATACAAATTGTGGCATTCTTTTAAAATGCGTTCACTGGGTGTGGTGATAGTAGACTCCAGGGGGTTTGCCACGGTGCGGGGCTTTCTGCTGGACATTATGTACAGAAGCAGCACACGGAGCAGCGCAGGCAGCTGCTGCTCCACGGAGCGACGTTCTAAAACAGTCTGCGGGGGGGAAGACTTACAGTGTGACACCCGTACAGCGTGGCTGCAACTCCAGTGCGCCGTGGAGCGCCCTCCTGAGGCCAAAGTCAGAACGACATTGTAGTTTGTCACTAGCTGGATCATGGTAATATAATGGTATTAAATGCAATATATATATTAGTATGCAATAATAATAATAATACTAATAATAATACTAATAATAATACTAATAATAATTATTATTATTATAATAACAACAATAATAAATATAATTATAATTATAGTAATAATCATAATAATCATAATAATAATAACAACAATACTACTAATTATACATGTGTATGTATATACTGTACGACTAGACGACTGGTACCACCTTCACTCAGAACACCGAATTCCCAACTCTTCTCTGTTCTGGCTCCGCAGTGGTGGAATGAGCTCCCGGCCCATGTCAGACCGACCTGTTCAGAGTTGACCTGGACCCCCTGGATATTTGTGTTCAATGTTCTAAATGTTTTCGTTCACCAGTTCGTTCACCAGTCGTTCACCAAACTTTCCCAACGGACAGGAGTCTGCAGGTCAGTGAGAAGCATCTGTCTATAAAGGGACGTGCGGTCAGGGGAGGCAGGGGAGGCAGAGCCTCACCTGTCATACTCCAATGAATATAGCTGTTAAAATAATATAAAAAATATATAAAATATAAAATATAAAATAATAAAATAATATAAAATAAAATAAATATTAAGATTTTTCCACTGATCTGTGTTATAAATGTAATTTCTGTATGATTTCAATAATTTTTTATAGTCAAAAGCTCCGCTGCAAATCCAGGGAGAGACGAGAGGTGAGGCAGCGATGAGCTCAGCCTCCCCTCTGACCGAGACCAAGTCGAGACCGGAAAAAAAACCAGACTAGTGTTTAAGTTACACCAATACTTGAACAATACAATGAAGAACAGCAGCATACTGGGGTTCAGCCACAGTTTACATTCAATACATATTAGACGGTATTATTTCAACTACAGGCAGAACAATACAGAGACAGAGCATGTCGTGTGTGTGACTGGGAGCTCACTGGAAATGTTTTCGCAGACTGGGTGAGATCAACTATGTGTAGCAATTGCATGACGGCTGTTCCTGCACTATTAGAGGATTGAGACTCCCTTTTCACTTTAGTGTGCTGTTGAGGACTGACATGACTGGTACTGACTGGTCCCAAAGTCATCTGACGTCCGAGACCAAGACAAGACCGAGACCAAATACAGTCGAGTCCGAGACAAGACCAAGACCACGTAAAGACCGGTCTCGAGTACTACAACACTATATCTAACCTTAAACATTTTCAAAATTGGACTTTCAAGCAAAACAGGGAGTGATAAAGAATGGAAGACCAATATGAAATATGAAACATACGGTGGCCTAACCAGTAGTCATTGTGCAACCTACCAATTGAATGGTGAATTTAAGCTACCTCTATCGGGTTCATATGTGTGTAAATCTGGCTCTGATACTAGCCAGTGCCTCCCCAGCCATTGACCTCACCGCACGTCACTGGTCTATACTGTATGTGTGCATCAGCATTCCCAGCAGCACACAGTGGATATCCCCACCTGGTCACCTGCTCAGGTGAGGGGAGATAGACGCTCGCCATTAGAGGTAATACAGGAGTCACTGAGGGCCAGACTCTTGAAGCCGAATAATGAGTAACTAGGTGGTGTGTGTGTGTGTGTGGTGTGTGTGTGTGAGTGTGTGTGTGTGCGTGTGTGTGTGCGTGGTGTGTGTGTGTGTGTGCCAGGTGAGCCTGTGGAATATTCTTGTCTATATAGTCAAGATGGAATGGAAAGTAAACCTGAAATAAATAAGCGTTTGAATGGACTGCACTGCAGATGGGTGGTGGGTGGAGATGAAAGAACTGCACTGCAGAACTACTTCACTGCACTGCAGCCCCAAAATGTTTTCATTGAAAAATGGTCCAGCAAGAATGTTATAGTGATAGGCCTAATATACATAAAAAAAACACAACAACATTGAACACGAAGAAATTAGTTATTGACACAGTGTAAAGTGTAAAGTATATATGTTGTTATTACAAATTAATGCTTGAAAGTTATGACCACAATGAGCCAATTCATTGTTTCTGTATTTAGGACGCTGATCCCTCTGCTGCCAGGGCAACGACTCGATCAAGTGAGGGATCATAAGTAGGCCGACCACTAAAGGCCTCTCTGTGTGTACAACGCTACAGCTGTGTGTGTGAAACGATAGTTATATTTAGCACATCCAAAATGTCGTTTAAAGAAGTGACCGTGACCAGTGGGACCCCGGCAGAAAGAAAGGTATGATTAGAACATCTCTATGAGGTTTAATCACATTTCATTTTATTTTTAACAATCGCCTTTATCTGCCCCAGTAAATTAGGCCTACTTCACGCATGTTAGATCCATTCGGTTTGGTTGTTCGGTTGCTGCTTGTCATTTTTTGCCTTTCCAGTCTCCTTATATTTTGAAGGATTACATTTTTTTCTCTAACTAAACAAGTGAGGACGGGGATGTCATGGGGGGGGGGGGGGGTCGTGGATAATTTAATCTGCTTTGCTTCATCTCATCAAGTGGAATAACGTGGTTATTATTTCCACAGTGGTCGTCACGCCACACACAACAGATCATGTGGTATTGTCTCTGGTATATTACTACTCTACAGTCCCCACTTGTCTTTCTCACTGGATCAGTCTTGGGAAGAGAGTGAGCTTTGGATTTTAAAGTTAAGGCGAAAAAACAACATAAAATAATGGGCAAAGCGACAAAGGAAAACGGGGATGAATATCAACCTCTGATCACAAGCTTCGAACGACTCCAGGAGAAAAGCAAGGTAGCAATGTTGCTCATGTAGTTTACTAACTAGGCTGCGTTTATCATCGGTTCGTGTTGCATGTATATTTTTCACCATGTTTGCAACTTTTCTTTTCTTTTCTTTCCTTCCGTACGTTTTAGTTTCCAAACAAATCACTTGTGTGTGCGGTTTGTGCAGCTTGCATAGGCGGGTCCTTTCAGTATGGCTACAACGTGTCCATCATCAACGCCCCGACCCAGGTGACAACAGCTGACCCTTAAAGCAACCAGGGAGTTAGGTGTGGGAGGGGTGTGAGTGTGTGAGAATATATTCTACTACCATTCTACTACAGTACCACGACTACCATTATTTAGGTATAATTATAGAAAGTGCTGTTTTTGTCTCTTATGTCCATATTGTAGAGTGTAGTTTGTGTGTGTGCGTGCGTGTGTGTGTGTTTGCCTGCATGTGCGAACCTATTGTCTATGGCATTTACTGTATATTCATGGGATCGTTCATTCATGTTCCACGCAGGCTGTGCAGAACTTCATCAATCAAACCTGGCTGGACCGATACCAAACAGTCATCTCGGAGCAGTCCCTCACTCTGCTCTGGTCCTCCATAGTGTCCATCTTCACCCTGGGGGGGTTCTTTGGGGTGTGTATCGGTGGAACGTTGTCAGTCAAGTTGGGGAGGTACGTACCCATGAGAGGGTGAGGCTGGGATTGGAATTGTGTTATTAAAAGATGTGTGATATTAACGCTCAAATCACTTGTGTCTCAGGAAAGGGTCATTGTTGGTCAACAATGTGTTTGCCATCGTTGCTGCCCTGCTCATGGGCCTCAGCTACCCCCACAGGGCTGTTTGAGTTGCTCATTGTTGGACGTTTCTTAATTGGATTAAATGCAGGTGAGTTGAATATATATATAGTTCATCATAAGACGTATTTTCAAAGTTAGTTTTTCCTGTCACTTTTATGGGAGACTGAAAACAAAATGCGATTGTCTTTTCACAGGAATCAGCCTATGCGTGCAGCCTCTTTATCTCGGGGAGATCGCCCCGACAGCGTTGCGTGGCACTACATTGATGGGGACATCGGTCTTCATCACTGGTGGAATCCTAACGGGACAAGTCATTGGCCTCAAGTGAGCACTTTGTGAACACGTTGGGACCACTACTACGCACAGTATATGCAGCTGACCCACTTGAGTTTTGGTTTTGCAAAAGGTTAGACTGACAGGACCTCTTTGTTGTTTCTGTACTCGTGTTCTGTCCACTGAAAGGGGACTCATGGTAAACAGAGACAACGTAATCACTTGCACAGACTTACATGAACAGGCCACAGTAGATCCCTTTGAGAGAGCAGCAGGAGAACCATGTATTGTATGCTGGCATGCATGACAATGACCTGACAGCTTCTTCTCCCTTAGGACAATATTAAGTATAAACTTGTGCTTTATATACTACACTACACTATATACTACATTCATACACCGATGGCGGTGTCAAGCATGCAAGGCAACAGCCAGTTGGTCAGGAGCAGGAATGTTTTGTGTGTGTGTACTTTTCATGGAGGCTGACTCCCTGGGGTGTGTTTGTCCAGAGAGCTCCTGGGTGAGGAGCAGTACTGGCCCATCCTCCTGTCCACCACCTGCATCCCTGCGCTGCTGCAGCTCCTCTCCCTGCCCTTCTTCCCAGAGAGTCCTCGCTACCTGCTCATTGACCGCGGGGACGAAGTGGGATGCAAGAAAGGTACGACTGGGGGTTCCCCACCTTTACATGATGTGTTGTGGAGTCCTTGATGTCTATGACCTGGGATCACAAATGGTGCTTTGTGATGCTCGGAAGGTCTTACATTTTAAGGTCCCTAATATGATAAGATCCGAAGTATGTGATCACATTCTAGTAACAATGTCATGCCATGTAGAGATGATCACTGTACTGCTGCACACACTACACAACTGTCTGTCTTGTGTCTTGAAGTCGTTGTGGTGTTTCACACGACACGACCCATCGGCGACAGGAGGTCACACGTTGCACAATGATTCCCAAGGAGGAATCTCTGAGTTTGTCTCATCTCCAAACTACGTTGCAAAGTCACAAGAAACATGCGAGAACAGACACTTCCAAAGCGTACATCCACAAGAAGGCTTTTTTTCTGCAACGTCCAAAAACGACAATGTCGGCGACTGGAAAATCTGGCAAAAATTGTGGAGTGAGAATTCAGCATTACATGAGTGCTCTTACAGATGCTCTTCTAGATATTCATACTGATTAGAGGAGATTGGATGAATTGTGTTGTTTGTACTCCAGCATGGACATGTGAGAGGGTTTATATAGATGTCTCTCTGTGTCCTTGCTCACACTCTCTTTGCAGCCCTGATGTGGCTGAATGGGTCTGACAACTTTGAGAAGGAAAGGGAGGACATGGAGTCTGAAAGGATTGAGGCGATTGGGATCGAGGCCAAAAAGCCCTGGGAACTCTTTAAAGACCGCAGCCTGCGCTGGCAGCTTGTCACCATCTTCGTGATCAACTCTGCACAGCAGCTCAACGGAATAAATGCTGTATGTGTCTAACACTCATTCCCCGGTTCTACACGTACATACAGACTTCCGTTAACAATGGATACCTCATGCGTGCAGGCTGCGCCGTCAACAGTCGGCAGTTCTGTTAGTTTATTGATAAGAGGAGAATGTTGTAAGCAGGAAGTTGGGAGTAGTAGTAGAATAGTAGGGAGGAGAGGGGAGGTGGAGGGTTAGATAGGTGGGAGGTGGAGGGTTTGATAGTAGGGATGAGAGGGGAGGTGGAGGGTTTGATAGTAGGGAGCAGAGGGGAGGTGGAAGGTTAGATAGTAAGGAGCAGAGGGGAGGTGGTGGGTAGATAGTAGGGAACAGAGGGGAGGTGGAGGATAGATAGTAGGGAACAGAGGGGAGGTGGAGGGTAGATAGTAGGGAGGTGGAGGGGAGGCAGATGGTGTGAGTAAAAATGCTATGAGAGACCAGTAGAAAAGGGGGGTTTTAATATAGCTGGTTATTGGTGGATAGGTGGAGTAAAGTGGTTATGGTTGGTAGGTGGGGTAACAGATGTGGTCTTGCTCCCAAACGTAAGTTTATAGAACTTTATTTAACTTGACGCTAGGTCGGAAGCCAGAAGAAAAATGACTCTGAATTACCATGCTGAACAACTTCTGTGTCTTTTTCTTCCAGATTTATTTCTATGCAGCTTACGTATTTCGGCAATGCGGTATCCCTGCTGACAAGATTCCATATGCGACAGTCGGCACTGGGGCCTGTGAATGCATCACAGCTTTGACGTGTGTGAGTATGTGGGTGGCTGCACCTCAGGGTGTCACTCTGTATTGAATAGTGGTGGGGACATAAGACTGAAGGTTCTTCTTTGCGCAATTGGGGCAGTATGAGATCGTAGTAGATCATTACGCTGAAAAAACAAATTGCGTCACGGCACATCAAAAGGACAATGCACATTTGTTTCTTCTATTACATTACATGGTATGTTTTGTTGACATCTATGAACACTGTGCTTGATACAAGGCGTTACTTGATGTCGTCTCCCTCTCTGCAGTCTCATGACATGCTGTGTGTCTTTCAGGGAATGCTCATCGACCGCCTGGGAAGGAAAGTACTGATCATCAGTGGCTACGGTCTGATGTGTGTCTGCTGCCTTTGCTTTACCTTGGCCCTAACTTTCCAGGTAAATACATGTTCATTAAGAGAACTTTTAAACACTTAATTAATCCCATGAGGGATATGTGTTCAAGTCAAGACAAAATATTAACTATAACTATATATTTACATACGTATCTCTATGATTTATGTCTAATTCATAAAGAACAAAATGTTTTTTATTCAGTTGAATTTATTCGATTTTTTCCCTTTTTTATTGTATATATTCACGTCAACACATTTATTTTTGCTATCTGTTTTCATCAGGATGCTAGCCCAGTCTTCCCCTACATAAGCATGGCGTGCATTTTCGCCTTCATCCTGTGTTTTGGTTTGGGACCAGGTAACTAACTATATAACTAACTAACTTATAACCCTTAAGTTACAACATTCCTTCTCACTTGAAATCTCTACATGTTGAAATTGACCATGAGACCATGAGATTCCTCACATTATCTATGTGCTGTCCTGTCTTGGTCTAAAGGCGGTGTAACTAACATCCTGAACACTGAGTTATTCACGCAAACCACACGGTCCGCAGCTTACACCATCTGTGGAATGGTCGGTTGGTTGAGCTTCTTCACCATCAGCATGGTCTTCCCCTTCATAGTGGTAAGTACCCAGCACATTCTGTCAATGGGTATAGAGCTTTTTACTGTTTACTATTAAAAGGGATTATTTTAACACCAGGATTGTGATTGAATGTGATTAGCCATTACAAGCTGTTTCTAAATTGTTATGCGACTACCCTCTTGTGACATCACAAGTGGAAGTGTCCACCCAGATGTATGATGACTAGATCAGTCTACCAGCCTATTGTACCAAAGGTAGCTGCTGCTACTAGTTGTACATTTCCTGCTTTCTTACAATAGGGGACATCACAACTTTCTGGTAATATGCTGCTGTCCACTATTCTGTGAAGAGGCTTTCCGTTGGACAGACAGTCACAGTGTGACGCATGTTGTGTTTAATCCGCACAGACCGGGCTGCAACAGTACTCCTTCCTGGTCTTTCTGGTGGTGTGCTGTGGGGTGGGAACATACATATTCCTCATCGTCCCGGAAACAAAGGGTAAAACCTTCTTGGAGATCCACGAGGAGTTCCAGTCACAAGACAAGAGGCCGAGTATGTCCGAGGGCTGTGTTCAAGTGGAGGCGAACCCTCTATGAAGACACAACTCTGTCACTGCCACCGTGTTGAACTGTGTGTGTATTTTTTACAAGTCAACTGAAAATTACAGGAGCAATCTTACTGCCATTTTTATAATGACTGAGGGGATATTTCCTATTTCACCTTAATTATAAATATTATACATAACAATACTTAATGGTCAAAATATGGTCATGGGGGTGGTAATGAGGAGAGGACCCAAACGAACGTAAGGAAATTAAGGGCGTTTTCACACCTATAGTTCGGTAGACTCGGTCTGATTCAGGTTGAAGTTGATACTTTGCTGCATTTTTCATTTGGTGTCGGTTAGCGTTCACACTGGACTTTGTTAAGCGAACCAAACATTGGAAACAAATGCCTCGCACCCGAGAGGGCCGCTCGTCTATTGGACAGAATATCCAAGGTGAACTCGACAAATGGCTCCTGGTTTTCAGAGTATGAGTGGCTGTCGAGACAGCGAGTTGTTGCCCTTGGATGTATGCATTTGATCATCCATTATCTTCATACTGTATTACTATTGTATTTTGTGCAATGTTACATAAACGTAAATTGGACCTCTAGTTTTACTTGGACCGCTGTCCCCACACACACACACACACACACACGCACACATAATACCACTAGAACGACAAGGATCCGACAAAGAACACAGGATTGGGGCAGGTATAAACAGGTATAAATAGGGAGAAACTAAGAGGGGAGTGAAGGCAGGTGCAGACAATCAAGGGCGGGGAAACAACGCAATACAGGAAATAACAGAGCAGACTACAAAATAAAACAAGAAACAATGAACAACCAGATATACACCAACACACAGGGGGAACAGACCATCAAATAAAACATAACTATAAAACAATAACTGAACGGATGCACACTACAACACACGGGAACAACACAGGGGAGGAGCTAAACTATGGCAGGTGGGGGAGCCGACAGAAACACAACAAACACACGTGGTGCGTGTGTGTGGGAGACCGACACACAAAATACACCAGCAGTGTGTGTCCAGAACACGGGAAACACACTAGGAGGGGAACAGAGACAGATTGTGACACTATTTCTATAAGTCAATTTGTATAATAATAATAATAATAATTGTTTATTTATACAATACAATTGTAATTGTAATATAATGTATTGTAATATATTTACATTATAATAAATGACAATATAAAGACAATATCAATAACAGAAGTGTCATTTGTCTGTTTTCTAATGCTCAGTGTTAATATTATTTTGAATATATATTTATTCACACGTACAGCACGTCGATATAGTCAATGAAACGGTTTACACAATCTAACGTCAATCTCAATACAACTTCACGCATGCGTACTTACGACACAATAAACCCCTCCCACATCAATGGCGACCTCGTGATGATGCCATGCTTGGTTGTTGACATTTTCTACAAGAGCACATTTCGGTGAATTATTTAAGTTTTTATCGAAGCCACGATGTCACGACTTATTGTTAAAAACCTTCCTAACGGGGTAAGTCACACGTCGACCAGCGCCATCGTTCGGTTTAGCTTCAATCTGCTCTATAAGCTGTACGGACGTGACAACTCGCCCCTGTCTTTAGTATTGTCGACGACTAACGCTGCTATTTATTTATTTAATTTCTGTGTTATATTATCGTGATAGATGAAGGAAGAGAGGTTCCGGGAGTTGTTTGCTGCCATCGGGACGCTGACGGACTGCACGCTGAAGTTCACGAAGGACGGCAAGTTTCGAAAGTTCGGTTTCGTTGGCTATAAAAGCGAAGACGACGCCGTCAAAGCGCTGCAACATTTCAACAGGAGCTTCGTGGACACGTCGAGGGTGACGGTAAGTGGTGGCGGCGAGGGTCAAGGGTCAAGCCTCCGTCTGAGCGTCAGATCGTTTCGTCTCCATCCGCGGCTATAAGCGGTCCTTCTTGGTCTCCAGGTGGAGATGTGTAAGGCGTTTGGAGACCCGTCCAAAGGCCGAGCGTGGAGCAAACACAGCCAGACTCCCGCCCCGTCTGCACCCACTGGCCCCGCACACACGGAGAACCTGCAGGTATACTGTACCTATACTGTAGTGGATCAGGGAATACACTCTCAAAATTACACTAACTTGACACATGAAAAACAAATGCATATTATTACATATTGACTGCTTACATGTTGACAGGCTGTCAACAACACTACACCGTTCAGTACGTGTCAGTGGCTTAACTGAAAAGTGGACCACTATTCAACCGTGTTAAAATAGAAGTTGTCTTCTGTTATTTTGACTACAGAAAAAGAAGCCGTCCATCAAGAAACTTGACCAAGTAAGTTTTTGTTTTGATTTGTGTGACAGCAACACACAGAGATGCCTCTTCAACAGATTCTGCCGGTTGGTCATTTGCTTGGAGAACTTTAGTATATTTGTGTCTCTATTTTGCTGTATAAAAAACACCAAAATCAAAACGTACATAAAATCCACATGACGCCTGTTGCCTTTCTGACTGTTTCTGTGTTCACCAGTTGGAGGAGGAGCCAGCCTTCCAGGAGTTTGTCTCACTTCACACTAAACGTAATCAAGTCGCCACCTGGACCAATGATTCGACTCCATCTGACACCGGCGGCAAGAAAGAAAAGACCACCGAGACCACCAAGACCACTAAGACCACAAAGAAACCGCCGTCCGATGATTACCTCAACTTTGACTCTGACCAGTCTGAAGATGAAGAACGTGGAGAGGAAGAGGTGGCGGAGGAGGAGGAAGGAACCAGCGCCGAGCATGGTAGACCATCTGTTTCCATGTTTGTGTTGAATTGTTTGTGCATTAGGTGGATGATGATAATAATAATAACAACAAGCACATTTCATACATATAAATGTATGCATAAAAAGGCAGATAAGTAAAAACATTATGCAATATTTATCTTAGAATAAATTAGGAACAACACAACAAAATATATGCAGAAAATATGTCTATATAAACAGTTTAGTGTAGTGGCATGTACTGTAGGTAAGAGGAAGCCATGTTGCTCAATGAGAGTTTAATATCAGCAGAAAGAATAACTGAAATTAAATCTGATACAGCTCACGATAAAGCAATGGATTTAAAAAAAAATATATATATATTTAATTTCTTTTTCTGGATTTTAGGTGAGCCCAAGGAAGCCCTGAAGAGCGACTTGTCCGACATGGACTACCTGCGCTCCAAGGTGGCTTCCACAGAGGAAACTATGGACTCCGACCAGGAGCAGGAGGAGGACGACGACAAGGAGGAGGATGCTGAAGATGACTGTGACCGTGAGGAAGAGGCGTGTCTCCCCAGGGTCCAGGTGGACAGCACGTGTGAGAGTGTTGTCAAAGACAATCTCCCAAATACCAAAACCTCCACCTCTAGTGGGGGGGAGAAGCAGGGCAAAGCCAGCAAAAATGCCAAGCAGGAGGTGAACACCTATATTATGACACACGTGTTATCATTATTATTATTTATACTTCGGTATAACCTAACCTCAGGTCCCTGTTGTGTAGACTGAGCCCACTACAGACTTTACAGTGAAGCTGAGAGGAGCTCCGTTTACCGTCAAAGAGGTGAGCTAAAAAATAATTGTCCTTTTTTTTTATGCAAGTTAAAGAACCAATATATATATACAGTATATATATTTTTTAAACCCGGAGCTGTTGTCATTCATGGTAACTGTTGTTGTTGTTTTTGCGTCACAGCAACAAATACGAGAGTTCATGACCCCTCTGAAGCCCGCAGCCATCAGGATCGGACGCAACGAAAGTGGCAACAGAACCGGTAGGTGGGATCATTTAAAAAAGACCATCATCGACATAAACTGGTGATGGGCTTATGCAGGATTTGTCCGTACGTTTATACAGAATATGTGTCCTCCTTCCCCCAGGGTATATATATGTTGATCTGCACTCTGACGCAGAGGTGGATAAGGCCCTTCTGAAGACCAATGACTATATGGGTGAGTTCTATAAGCACACTCTTGTTTCATGTTTTGATAAATGTATGTGTGTGTGTATACAGTACACAGTCATGTAGCTCACGTAGGCGGCAATAACATGTGATTCCAGGTGGACGCTACATCGAGGTGTTCCGTGTGGACACGTCCAAGGACAGCACCTCGAAGAAGAAGCGCGAGAAGGAGGCAGAGCGGAACTTCGCCCGGACGCTGAAGGCCGACGAGGAAGAGGAAGACGTGGCTGAGTCAGGTCGCATCTTCATCAGGAACCTGCCGTACACCTGCACCGAGGAGGACATCAAAAACCTCTTCACCAAGCATGGTGCGTTGAAACATATAGTAAAAAATATCTTCATATGCAAAACAAAAAGAACGGTTTTATTAATGTTCTGTGGAGCATTAATGGTGTGCCCCCGCCCCCGTCATGCAGGGCCGCTCTCGGAGGTGCTCTTCCCCATCGACAACCTCACCAAGCAGTCTAAAGGGTTTGCATTTGTCACCTACATGATCCCGGAAAACGCTGTGTCAGCCATGGCCCAGCTCGACGGCCACGTCTTCCAGGTGAGCCAACTCCCCCCAACAAAGGGGGGAACACCCGACAAAGCAACACCTTTTTTGCTGATAGTGTGACAAAGTTCCAATAGAGATGATGCTGAGTTCAGGGTTTTTTCCACTCAATATGTGTACTCTACGTACTATCTTCCTGCTGCGACACGCCGCCACTACAGTTTGGACGAGCACGTCTGCATCTCAAACAGACATATGCAATTCAGATTGAGGCCGAACAAAAGTGAAAGGTCAGCATATTCTGGTTATCCTGCCGCCTCCAGGGCCGCATGCTCCACCTGCTGCCCTCCACGCTGAAGAAGGAAAAGGACGACTCGGCAGACACCGGAGGCTCCTCCTACAAACGGCAAAGAGATGCAAAAAGTAAAGCGGCGAGTTCCAGGTAGGCGAATAGACATCTCATTAAGACGTTAATGACGTGGTATACCAGCTCATTGCTTGTATATGCATCTCATTATGATGTTAATGACCTCGTATAAGCATCTCATTAAGAAGTTAATGACCTGGTATACGCATCTCATATTGGTGATGTTGATGACATGGTGTCATTTTATGTGTGATTACAAACTGTATACCGTTAATTGTGTGCCTCTCTTTAAGCTCCCACAACTGGAACACCCTTTTCGTGGGAACAAACGCGGTGGCAGACGCCATTGCAGAGAAGTACAACACCACCAAAAGCCAAGTGCTGGATCACGTGAGTAGCCCTCCCCTCTGACCTCTCACACACACTTTTATTCTGCATATTACGTGGCAAAAAGGATCCCTCCAATGAACGCCAACACCACCTGCACCGAGAGGTTGGTGTCGTGTCGTTCATGTGCTCCGTGTGATTCTGGCCCGCCTGCAGGAGTCCGGAGGCAGTTTGGCGGTGCGGATGGCCCTGGGGGAGACCCAGATCGTCCAGGAGACCCGGCAGTTCCTGCTGGACAACAGGGTGTCCTTGGACTCCTTCAGCCAGGTATGGCTTCGTGTTCTCCAGACTACCGATCAGCTGATGGGGGGAAAATACATGGTGTTGTCTTTGAAACCATGTATTTTAAGCTAATGTATGTGTATCACACCAGATGGTCTGATCGATAGTCTACAGTAAAGCATCGCCCTATTGAATATCTTTTGCGTGTCTGTAGGCGGCGGCTCCCCGGAGCACCACGGCCATGCTGGTGAAGAACCTCCCGGCCGGGGTGGCGGTCACAGAGCTGCAGGAGCTGTTCTCCCCCCACGGCTCCCTGGGCCGCGTGCTCCTGCCCCCCTCGGGGCTCACGGCCATCGTCGAGTTCCTGGAGCCCACTGAGGCCAAGCGGGCCTTCATGAAGCTGGCCTACAGCAAGGTGTGGAGGAGAATGTATTTAAGATATGATATATATAGTTGAAGAGCATAGCATAGGAGCGCATAGACAGCGGGTGGGAGTCAAATCTGGGTGGGTTGCGTCACCCCGATGTGTGGATCAATTATTTTCTCTCGTTTGAATTTTAGCATTGCAGAATAGCACATTGTCTTCAGGTAGTGGCGCCTGCTATACACAGGTCTCCATCACTAAAGTGTGCATTACCTCTTCCACAGTTCCATCACATCCCATTGTATCTGGAGTGGGCTCCGGGAGGGGTGTTCACAGCAGCGCTGCCTAAACCAGGTACGGGGTCTCGCGGATGGTTTTTGTGAAGATGTGTTTACGACAACGGAAGCTTTATATATATTAAGCTTTCAACCACGTTTTCTAGATGCGTCCACACCAACAACTCCAGCATCGCAGGAAGACGTGGCAATGAAGCAAGAGGATGAAGAGGAGGAGGACGAGGAGGAAGAAGAGAGTGTTCCCGGCTCCACACTGTTTATTAAGAACCTTAATTTCAGCACAACGGAGGAGACGCTTCAGGAGGTAAGCACAATAGTATTGTAATTACTGGTGTACGGTCACTTGGCCTCCAGTATTGCTGCTTGCAGCTTTCTCGAGAAGCGCTCACGCAAACAACTTCACACTGCAGCGCACGCAGACTCCTCAGCAATATACAAATACACCCGCCAAGTGTGAAGTCGATCGGATGAACTGTTGTTGGGGAAATCGAAGGACAGACATGCATATGCACAGATTCCTCTTATATTTGTTGGATTATTGGTGAAATATATGCTGACCCATTTTGTTGACAAATGTTGAATATTATTTGTTTGCAGACATTCTCCAAATGTGGCAAAGTGACCTCTTGCACAGTGTCTAAGAAGAAGGATAAAACGGGTATGTTTTATTATTTGTTTTATTATCAGTATGTATTGTTGAAAGGTTCCTGTATTGGTAGCAACAAATCGTGGTGATTTAAGCGTGTATATTTCCATATGTATATTTTCCGTTGTTTATGTCTTACTTACGCTGTTTGCAGAAATTCCTCAAACCACCAGAAGGGGTCGACAGTGTCACTTTAAAATATAATTGACTTTTAGTCATTCGCATTTGTGAATCCTGTTTGGCTTCACTTCTATGTCCTTGAAAGATAGCAGAAGAATCTTTGTGTGCATGTCAGGATTTGGGCTCCATAACAATCTGCCCTTGTCCTTTCTATTTCCAGGCAAGCTGTTGTCCATGGGCTACGGGTTTGTTCAATACCAGAAGCCTGAGTCTGCACAGAAGGCCATGAGGCTGCTACAGGTACTGTAATGGTGGTTAATACCATAGTAATACTCACTTGCACTCAAGTGCTTTTTAATGTACATTTGTGTTTTTATCCAAATTAATGCTGACATCTGCACTAAAATGTATTCCTTGTGCATTTGTACTTTTGTATTTACATTTCTGATTTTATAGTGTCTAAGGGTTCACACATTTGACAAACCCATTTCAGTTTGAAATGTTTGACTGAACTTGAGCCTTCTCCCCTCCCGTCCCCCCAGCACTGTTCTGTGGATGATCACCAACTGGAGCTCAAGATTTCTGAGAGGGCCACAAGGTAGGAGGAGCCACAGTAGAAAACTGAGCCGTGTATAAGGAGCATGCTCGTTACAAAAACCTTAACGAGTATGCTTGTCACTTAACAGCCTTTATTATTATTGTTATGATAATGAAATATGATCATGTGTGAGCTCTGGAATTTAACTCAATCAGTATTACGGTGCCACAGTGAAAATTAAGGTGTCAATTAGTTAAAATTGACACCAACAATCAATAGCTTGGAACAAGTTCAACAATATTTAGCATCATATTTTTGCTCCCTGGGTTTGAACCAGTCGACTCAGCTCTGCTACTTCCTTATTTCCAGGTCTGCTCAAGTGTCTCATAAGAAAAAGCAGGCGGAGAAGAAGCAGACGGGAAGCAAGATCCTGGTGCGCAACGTGCCATTCCAGGCCTCCGTCCGGGAGATCCGGGAGCTCTTCTGGTAATTGAACACCATCCTCCATCGCTCTCTCACGCACCGTTATGTTACACAATATATCCATACAAAAGGTTCAGGATTAAATTATGATTTTACATGAACATAGCTATTACTAATATTGTGTGTATATATAGATCTATTATCAGTATTTATGTAGGTATGTATATTTATGTAGAGTTTTAAAAAGTAAAGTATTGTTTAAAAAAAAAGAAAAGAAAAGGAAAGTAGATTGATTTAACATTTTTACTACTGTCCTATACTTCCTGCATTCCTGTCTGGGGTGAATATTAATGATGAATTCCACCGTCCTGTCTCCTGTGATGACCTCATCTTCTCGTTCTCCGCTCAGCACGTTCGGAGAGCTGCAGACCGTCCGTCTGCCCAAGAAGTCGGCCGGCTCTGGAAACCACAGAGGGTTCGGCTTCATTGACTTCCTCACCAAACAGGACGCCAAGGTGAGTAGTGGTGCTCTGTTTGCGGATATATATATATATACATAT
Organism: Coryphaenoides rupestris; assembly: GCA_002895965.2. Taxonomy (NCBI): domain Eukaryota; kingdom Metazoa; phylum Chordata; class Actinopteri; order Gadiformes; family Macrouridae; genus Coryphaenoides; species Coryphaenoides rupestris. The sequence continues at coordinate 31,422 of PIJE02001161.1, read as the reverse complement.
ATAATTATTGTATATGTTATGTTAATACTTTTCACAATTTTTTATTACATAGTCAACACTTGTCTTGTTGCAAGAACGTCTGTGTCGAGAATGACCCAGAGCTATGCTGTGCATTTCATAAATAAAACACTTTGACTATAGCCTGATGGGCAGCAGGTGCCAAATTTGTCCCAGGGCTGCAGCATTATCACAAAGTATAGTATAATAGTGATTATTTTGCCCGATATTTGGATTGCGTTTTGAACAGATTATCGTTTCAGAGGCCAAAATCGCATACTCAGTTTTGATTTAATATGCTTGTGCAGCCACACTTCCAATATGCAACATGTAAATGTTGTGGTCATGTGACTGTGTCTTCTCCCCCCCCAGAAAGCGTTTGCCGCCCTGTGCCACAGCACCCATCTGTACGGCAGGCGTCTGGTGCTGGAGTGGGCCGACGCAGACGACGGCGTGGAGACACTGAGGAGAAAAACAGCTGAACATTATCACGGTACAACTGGCGTTCAATAAACTGTAAAACCACAAATATTCCCCACAAGCATTCCTTACAAATGTGCTTATCTCCTTCTCTTCACAGTTGTGGATAAAAAGCGACGACGGGCAGAGTTGATGGAGGGAATTATTGAATCGATAGAAACCGGCGGAGCACAAGATGAAAACTCATAGCTTTTGTTGTCTCTCAAAATGTGTTGTTTGGTGGATTGCACGGTTTCCTGTTGAAGTGAAGGCCACATTGTGGCTTGAATAGAACAAAACTACCAAAATCCTTCCAGTGATTGCAAATGTTCTGTTTGACATTATATCAAGAGGCAATGTGACTATTGTAGTAGGCCTGATTTTATGTATAAATAAAATCAAATGATTTATAATTATGTTCATGTGGTATGTATTTCTTTTAATGTATAACTAACACAAGATGAGTGTCTTTTATTTTGAAGGCACGGTTTATGTGGTCATCACGTGACCAAACGGGTCATATGACTTGATGTTAGCAACATGGCGGTCAGACAAAGAAGTACAGCGACTAGATTGAGTATTTTACACCTTTTACTTGTGTTATTATTTTCTTATCGGCCCGTTCAAGCTCAGCTTTTAAGTTCAGCTTTTATTGACAAGGGAACGGGCCAGTTGTCCATCTTTGAGGGATACCGGGAAGACTTCGTCGCCTGGGCAAACTTTACTGACGATATCGAGAAGTCGGGGTGAGTTGTTAACCACCACACATTTACAACGTTCATATGCCCTTTTGTCCGATACAGTGAAAATACTTATGTTCATGCATACCTGGCAACCTCTTAGTCACAATTCCTACCACATTGATGACAATGCCATCTCATTCTCTTTATGATTAGGACTTTTTGGCAAAGTCAATTTCACAGACCATTAGAACCCTTCACAGACTTGACTGAGAGAGAGTTGCTCATGCATGTGAAGCCAAAAGCTTGTCGATACTAAGAAGATCCTTGTACAGTAATCGTATATTCTGGCAGTAGACCTGAAAATGTTACCTTAAACTATCAACATATCCCACTCCTATTACACCACCGTTTGTTTTACTGTGTCCTGAATTGGTGTTTTCCCTCAGCTGGTCGTTCTTGGAGGTGACGACCAGTGGACGTTTCAATGACAGCATCCAAGCGTATGCAGCAGGGGCCGTGGAGGCAGCCCTCACCTCACAGGTCCGAAACAATAAACCATCCATGAGAGGGGGTGTAATGTCTACATAAAGTACAATCGGATTTGTTTTACTGTGCTGCAATGGATTATCCTTGTTGTTGTTTGTTCGTTTTCATTTTCAGCTCATGTACAAACACTGGATGAACACTCTGATGGGTTACTGTGGGCCCAAGACGTTTGACTCGGGTTATTGCCTGAGACTTAAGACGTACATTACATCCAATCTGGAGTGGGTCATGGAAAAGATAAGGGAGCAAGGAAACGTGCCTTACTGGCACCAGGTACTTCTTAAGCATCCTTAAATGTTGTCCGTAATACGACAAGCAGTTCACTTCGATAGGATGAAACTGACCACGGGTCCTTATGCTTTGGCCTCTGTCAGGCGAACCTGGCCCTGCTGCAGCTGAAAGGGCTGGAGGACAGCTATAATGGCGAGCTGTCATTTCCCAACGGTCCCTTTTCCATAAATCCCTTCGGCTTCCTGTAAGTGAGACTTGACTCGACTGTTTGGTTCTCAAGTTATTTAAACTCTCACAATGCAACACGTTTCTAGACCATACTAAACCTTGGTCAGCCTGATCAGTGATGAGGTCTGTCTCATGAGGGTCTTGTACCAAACACTACCACGAGAGACAATCATACAGTGATGCACCGACACTACCGTTTGGATGTGTGAGTCTCTCCAATTAAATTCTGGGAATTTGTTGTTGTAAACAAACAGGCTGTTCCAGTTGGGGGGTGATATGGAAGACTTGGAGTCGGCCTTGAACAAGTCCAGCCTCACGAGACCGATCGGGTCGGGCTCCTGCTCGGCCCTGATCAAGCTGTTGCCAGGCAACAAGGACCTGCTGGTGTCGCACGACACCTGGAACACGTACCAGTCCATGCTACGCATCATGAAGAAATATAACTTTGCCTACAGTGTGTCTACTCAAGGTAGGCAGACTCTTTGAGAACCACCTGTTCTCTCTATCAGACCTAAACAGCAGGTGGGCCATGGGCACATGCAGTAGCCAAATGTAGAAAGAGTTTTATTGCTATCAAACTATTATTAAGAAGCATATTAGTTTATGGGATTTAGCCTAACATCAATTATGGCCTAGATATTACCTTGTTTCATAGCTGCAATATTTCTTTCATAGCTGCAATATTTTCAAATATGGCCATATTCAATGTTACTCCATATTGCCACAGCCCTTATCATGGTTGTGCACTGTTTCCTCAGATAGTGGTCAGCTCCCGGGGGCAACCCAGGCGTTCTCATCCTACCCTGGATCCATCTTCTCTGGGGACGACTTCTATATTCTGAGTAGCGGACTGGTGCAGACGTTTTGCTTTTTTATTTAGCATCATGCTAGCATTTGGAACTAAATTGAATACTTTCGACTGAATTACTTTTTCTTAAATTGCTGTTTATATTTGAGTGGTTATAAAATGCTATACAAATGTATTATTGTTATTAATTATTAATTATATAATATAATAATAATTTTATATAATTCCGACTTTCTTGCTTCAGGTTACTTTAGAAACCACCATTGGCAACAGCAACCCGGATCTGTGGAAGTTTGTGACGCCCAAGGGAGCCGTGATGGAATGGCTGAGGAACATCATTGCTAACAGGCTGGCGTCCACCGGCGAGCAGTGGGCGGAGATCTTCAGCAAGTACAACAGCGGGACGTGAGTTTACACCGATGGTTTACACACAATTATCCAACTGTTGTTCTTGTAATTCTCCCTTCCCTTTGTGCATCCCAAGTACAGCATTGATGGGAGTTGACCCAAATTGTATTGTTGTTGAACAAATTGATTGGGATTCATTGTTAAACTCAAGCTTAAACAAATAAAAGCTTTTGGTTTGTTCTGACAGGTATAATAATCAGTGGATGATTGTCGACTATAACCACTTCACTCCAGGGCAGACAGTCATAAAGGACCAGCTCTTAACTGTGCTGGAGCAGATTCCGTAAGTCCACCTGTGAGTGATCTACTTAACCCAGCTGATTGTCTTTGTCCTCAAGATGTAAGCAATCACTGATTGTTGCAGGGGGCTCGTCGTCTACGCTGATAAAACTCAGGAACTGCTGCAAAAAGGATATTGGGCAAGTTACAATATACCGTAAGTACCAAGAGTTCTAATATAAATCATTTTGTTGCTGTTAAGTCATATTTTCACGCTTTTATATGAGTGGAAGAACAGTTGCACTGAAAATTAGATGCACTCTATGCATCATTTGTTTCATCAGGTTAATTTAAAAGAGAATATGACCACTTTGCGTGCAACATGTGAAGTGTTGTCATATAGCTTCTTCCTTGCACCTGTGTGTAGGTACTATCCAGCAGTATTTAATGCCAGCGGCTGCAATGAGCTCGTGGAGAAGTTTGGTCCCTGGTTCTCTCTGGACCAGAGTCCCCGGGCTCAGATCTTCAGACGAAATCAGACAGCAGTTGTAGACTTGGATTCCATGGTTCGCCTCATGAGGTACAATCCACTTCTTCGGTCCCGTTTGTAACGAGTCATGAGAGGTTTTTATGGTTGTTGACTAGGCACGGCGCTGGCTTTCACTCGCAGGTATAATAACTACAAAGAAGATCCCTTGTCGTGGTGCGATGCCTGTAATCCCCATGGCAACGGTGAAAACGCCATCGCCGCTCGCTCGGATCTGAACCCTGCCAACGGGACGTACCCGTTTGGCGCCCTAATGCAGAGGCCGCACGGAGGAACAGATATGAAGGTAAAATACAAAGTACTTATTAATAACAATAAGCGCTTTTCAAGGAATTACTCACTATGTAAAAGCACTTTACATTGTGAGTGTGGGCGAAATCCCACCCCATCCACTGTGTAGCATCCACCTTGGTGATGTGCCTCAGCCAGTTCACGCTCACTATTTGTGCTGGCTCTCCCAGTGGAGAGCTGAGGAATGAAATAATACAAACAAATGGATGGTTACATGCTTAGACTTTCTCTTATTTATAAAATGTTCATTGCGGTTGAGATCAAATGATGCAATACTTACTGGTACATGGCTGTGTGTCTGACCCATGTATGTTGTTCGTAGCTGACTTCGTACGGGATGGTCCGCGGGTTTGGCATGCTGGCGGTGAATGGGCCGACCTGGGACCAAGTGCCTGCCTTCCAGTGGAGCACGTCTCCCTACAAAGACCTGCTGCACATGGGACATCCCGACACTTGGACATTCAAACCCGTACAGGTCACCTGGTCTTAACACGGTCCTAACCCCCACTGCTCCTGATGTGTTGGTTGTTACCTTGCATGGTTGACACCGCCGTCGGTGGATGAATGCAATCCATTTACCATTCTTCTATGTTGTCTGTCATTCTGACAAAGATGATGACTTAATAAAAATGTAGCTGCACAGTTTGCACTATCCGATCACAAATGTTGGGTTCGTAGTTCTGGAATTCGGCGTAATGAAAGGCCTAATGCCAGAGTTTAAATCACTATGTACATCAGTTGCATTTGGATGCATTTACTCGGTTAGATTCCCCTCAAAATCCAAATCATTACCTCATATAGCTTTGCATCCAACAGAACACTTTTAAAAAGCAAATAATACGAATGCAATACATGTCTACTCCCCTCCAAGAGAATACATCCCTCTCATACATATGCTGCCTGTTTATTCTTGCTTTTCCAGAACTCCGTCACTTTTAATAAGAACGTACCTGCTGCTGCGAGAATGATCACTTTCAGTTAATTTTAATGTCAATGGTGATTGAGAAAATGTTGAAATTCAAATTGTTTGAGAGTATGAAAGTATATCTTGCTGTGTCTTTGTCAACATAAAGGGAAATAAAATTAAAAATAAATCTTGACAATTGAACTGGTGTGTGTGTGTGTGTGTGGAAAACAATATTTTAGTGACCCTTTTTCTTATGGAGGAAGCGATGCGCGGTGTCAGCCAATGAGAGGAGGGTCCGTCTCAAGACGCACGATATTGTCCAATGAGGGACGGGGAAGCATCTCTTACTCCTCCCAGCGTTCCGAACCAGGAAGTGGTCTTGGTATACAAACAAGTTGTACTTCAATAGGATTTTACTGCGCTATGAATGCGCATTTAAACATGAATGTTGGACCTTATATTTCGTAGTATAAAGTACGACTGCAAGCAACTTGCATTCCGTGTTTAGGTGGGTGTTTCGGATACAGTGCAAGAAACCAAGATATGAGGTAAACATGGAAAATATTAACATAACGTTTCTTGGCTGCCCGCTTGTCGATTGACCTATTGCAATAGCTCCTTCCTAGTTTTTTACTTTTTGCATCGAAACGGGCACGAATAAAGCTGATAAAAAGGCGATACATACACACCGATAACGGTGTTGATTTTATGGTTTGTGGTTTTTGTGTTGACATGCCAACATATGGCAGCAGCTCGATTGCGCTCAGCTCTTGCTTCACTGAAACTAGGCTCTCTCTGTTCCCAGATAACGCTCATCCACCTTCTGCGTTGAACTAGTGATGGGTGCATGCCAGCCAGTAGTTAACCTGAAAGAATATGTGTATCTTCATCCGCCTGGAGTCACCTTTTTCCTCTGCCTTCTGAGTCTGTCCTTGTCCCTCCTCTGCCTCCGTTTCTATGGACAGACTCACACATTGCCAAACCCTGACACGACCACGGTAAGTTAGAATGTGGTGATAATAGGCTAAATAAATAAATGCCCCTAAACACAACTATTTTACTGTTATTATGTTGCATGAAAATGGAAAGTAGATGCAATTTCAGTTTTCTAAATCACCGAGGTGTGACATGCAGTAATTCGTAATCCGATTCTTTCAGGACTGGAACCGCCTGCTGTCCTCCCTCTCACAGTTCCAGTTGTGCACGGAAGCCAATGGCAACTTGACTGAGCAGGTCTCCCGTGTCCCCTCTCCTCACCCACAAGAGCAGATGGATAGCGGCACATCAGATACCACTCAGTTGCATCTGAGAGTGCCGTTGGTGGTGATGGCGGCGGCGGCTGCGTACAGCTCGCCTGGTCCTCCTTCGATTGAGCTGAGCCTACACACGGCCGTGGCGTCCCGTCAGCTTGGTCTCTCAGGTAATTGCTGATTAGCATGTGTGATGTGTGTCATGTGGTGATTGAGTCGTGTTTCGTGCCCACACCCCACAGTACAATGTACACACATTTTATATTTACATATTATATATTTACATGCAGACTTTCTTCCACAGGCAACACCCCTGTGAATGTGACTCTGCGTGTGTTCCCTGGGGGGGAAGAAAATGACAAGTATACATGTCTTACCATAAGTGGCCCCACACACCTCTTGCCTTTGGACCTGTGAGTTCATACCATTAAAAACACCAGGCATCTCATTACGTACCACAATTCCCATGAACGCATCAATACATGAATTGGGATATTTGGTGTGCTTTTGTGTTAGACTGCCCCCTGAATGTCCACTGACTGAGGACGTCCCACCGCCCGTCCAAGTTGTCACTCTGGTGTCCGAGGCGCAGGTCCCCTCCGCCTCCCAGATCTGCTTCAGTTTACAGTCCGAGCATGACCCCACACTCACTGTCATGCTAACACAGGTAGCACAGCCCTCCTCTCCTCTGGTGCATATACTCAGTTCCTTTAACTGCTATCCTGGTGTATAGTTTTGTTCATTTAATTGTTATTACATTGGACTGTTGATTTTGCTGTCATTTTGTATTATTATTTTATTATTAATAATAATAATAATAATAATATATATGTGACACACTGTATTAAATGTGCTGTATAGGCCTAAATAAAGTATGACTTGACTACTCTGACTACTGTGCGCTACATTAGCGAAAATGTTCTCACAGTCTCGTTGGATTCTGTTGTTTTGCAGGAGGATCAGGCGATAGCAGGACGACACCTGTTGGAAGTGGGGGTGTGTCTCTTAGGCCTGTGTCTGATGACTTGTTTATACGCCAGCCTCACCCACTTGCCTCGCCGTCACCAGGGAAACGGACTGGATCGTCACAGCTTTACAGTTACGTCCAATGTTACGGTTGCTTTCTTATGTAATTCCATGAATAAACTGTTCGATCACAGAGGCTGAATAGAAGGGTTTATATCGACACTTCCCTTTTTGGGTTTTTTTATGAAATGCTAACATTATAATAGATATATTTGTTATTTAGTCTGCCAGAGATGTTTACCTCAATGTCTAGACAGGGTGTGTGTGAAACAGACTAACATTTTTTTCTTTTTTGTTATTACAGGAACCTCTCATTGATGCATCCGATTAACTTCTAATATTTCTTGCCAACTTCTTGAATATGTTCAATCTTTGAACATGGAAGTCATACGTGGACCTCAATGTTCAAAGTCAATGTGGCGTGATTATCTGCCAACACATGGATGTTCAAGTCGTTCAATTCAAGGGCAGTTTCCAACTATTTTACAAAAACCCTTATTTAAGATGTTTAATTTAAGCACAGTGGATGGATTACTGTTAATATAGACTTTTATCCTATAAGTATTAGTTTCTCTACTTCTCTTAGTTTTTCTACTCTGGGAGTAGGTTTTTAATAATATCAAATAAATGAAAGGGTTTTAATGTTTCAATACATTTATGTTCCTGTGTTTAGGTTTTCTTTTGGTCTTGTTTGGTTTTTCCATGTGCGTTTCCTTCATTAAATCATTTAGTATCCAACTGGTGGATACTGTAACATCAATCAATCAATCAATTTTATTTAAAGTGCAGAAAACCATGGAGCATGGTCCCAGTACACTTCACAAATACAAAAGATACATGGGACAGACATACAGCAAGCAAGTAAATGAATGAAAGAAATAAAAACAGATGAGTAAAGATAAAATAGAAAAGACAAAAACGTATTTACATTTACATTTACATTTAGGGCATTTATCAGACGCTTTTTTCCAAAGCGACTTACAAAGAGTACATTTGTTGAAGTACATTTAAAGAACCGTTGGAGGGATATAGAAGTTAATAATTAAAAACACCATTTTAAGACACCATTTAAGGCTAAACTGCAAGTCTTGGTAATAACTGAATTGCCTGTGATACTGAATGTGTGATAATAAAAAAAGTACATATGAAAATAAGTTGTCACATTACAGAATCTGCTGCACCAAAATAAAAAGGAAGTGTAAATGCAGGATAAAAATGACTTCCTGTTTGTATGCCTTTAAATGTAAAGTTAAGTGTTATATATAATATATAAATATAATTTGGGAGGAAGTCTAGGTCTCACTTAATTCTTGACTATAACTTTTCTCACAGTGCAGTAGCATTTACAATTTCATTATAAGTAGTAGGCCTACACCCATCATTCGGAGTTTCTCAGAAATTGCCCCCTTGTTGGTTTGTACGTTTTTGACACCTGGCGCCACAATATTTCCCTGAGTAATTTCAAGTATCTTTAAATGATGTGTGAACTCTACTTCCCCGAAGTGGACTTAAAGGTGTTTGTGGCTGCTGTCTGCAGCTCTGTATTCTTCTGAGCTAACTTCGACAAACGAGTTGTTCAGGATTAAAAGCAAACTAATAATCCTCATGCATCTCATATGACGATCAATCCGTCCATGTGGCGTATAGCTCAAGCAACCGCGTGACTCAGGAGGAGAGAGGCGGCGGATGGGGAAACTTCCTGTGGAGGACCCGCCATGCGCATGCGCACGGCGGTCTGCTGCTGCTGCTGCCGCCGCTGCTGCTCGGAGGGGGCGGGGAGCGGGGAGCGCGGGGGAAAGTCTCAAGCGAGGTCGGCTTGTTTTCGACGCGGCTTGTGGCGACCAACGCGTGTTTTTTCGGATATACACGGACGCCGTTACGCTTCAATTGCTCCCGAAAGGCACCCGGGACGGAGGTTGGCTTCCCGCACACCCGTTGGAAAGTGAGCGAAAGCCCGCTGGAATCGAGCGAAGGGGAAACCATGTTATGCGCCGTGTTTAGCCAGCCAGCTAGCTAGCGGTGCGTCGGCCCAGTGCGAGTGCTGTAGGCGCTCTGCTGTTAGCTGCATAGACGGCGCTGCGGGATCGCGTAACGGCAACACAAACACGAATCACGACCACGACGTTGTGCTGTTTTTGTCCGTCACTCGACGCCACACCGGCCCCGCAGAGCTAGCGTCGTATAAACCGCTGTCTCCGGTGTCTCGACGTGTATATGAAAACCAGGGTCGCTACTCCAACGGGGCGTCCAGCGTGACACTTTCAGGGCGACTTTCAAACGGCCAGAACGCTTGAGTTCAAGTTGCGTTTAAGTGAAGGAGGACTTATCTTGCGTGGAGATACGTATTGTATTGTGATGCAGCAATGCATGTAATGATTATCTGTCTCCCAGTGTTAATACTGGTTTGTGTTTATCCAGGAGGGGTTGTGGAGTAGGGCCTCGCTGGTACAGAAGTGACCGCTGAGGTCCCAGGACCCGGGGAAGGGGGAGAAGTGAACCAGTACACTACTGAGGTCCCAGGACCCGGGGAAGGGGGAGAAGTGAACCAGTACACTACTGAGGTCCCAGGACCCAGCACCACCTGGGGTCATGGCCTACCACAACTACAGTAGGCTGAACAGGGCGCAACTCACGTTTGAATACCTGCACACCAACTCGTAAGTCACTTGATGAAGAAGCACAATAGACATGCCCGTCAATGCTGTCTTGTTCTTTCGTGTAGACGTCAAGGAAAACATAACATTTTGCTCACCGTACATACACTTTAGATGATGTGTATACGCCGTGCTTTGTGTATACGCTATGCTTAGTATACATACACTTGCATTCCCACTTAACCACACACACAAAGCAAGTCGTCACACAATTGCAAGTTTCACAATCAAAAGTCAAAGTGTATTGTTGTCACATGTACATCATAACACATGGCCATTCTGAACAGTGACAGTCCATTGCATCATGCATGGACTGTACTTATCCGTTAACGATGTTAACTAAGCTCGAAAAAAAGTTTGGAAATCTGTTTGGTCGATTATTTCTCTGTTGTTACAATGTTAATTGCCATTGTATTTTATATCTTTGGAAAGCCTGATTATTTATCTTAACAATGTTGTCCAACTTGTAAGCATCATGCATTTGTGGTGCCCAAGTAAAATTTGCATTCTCTGCCAATGCTAAACAGTGAATTGTCCTGTTGGTATTGACTCTTGTTTCGAGTTGTTTGGTGGATTGGATGATTGAACTCTCCATCAGTAACAAGGAACAAAAAAGACATATTGGCAAATTTGCACTTTATTCATTTAATAAATCGTCAGTAGCGTGTGGAAGATCATTGTATCATTGGAAAGGTAAATAAACAGGCCTTTTCTGTCCAACGGTATAAAATACAATTCCAATTAGCATTGTAACAACAGAGAAATAATCGACCAAAAACATTATTTTTTTTTTAACTGATTCCTTGGAGAATGTAGACTTATGAGGTGTTGTTGTGTTTCAGGACCACCCATGAGTTCTTGTTCGGTGCATTGGCGGAACTTGTGGATAATTCCAGGTACGGAAACACGGGTTATGTGGTGTGGCCTCTTATGCACCATTAATATGCAACATTAAGACCCATTGTCATTAAGACCCTTTTTTCTGTCTTTTGTTTTTACAGAGATGCTAACGCCACCCGAATAGACATCTACACAGGTACACATCAGAAAGCATGATTTCATCCAACAGAGGATATATTTCCATTTAATTTAGCAGATGCCTTTATCCAAAGTGACTTACAAGTCAAGGCTGAGAACAATCAAAAGTATTCAACCAAAAGTAGAAGTTAAAGTGCTGCTGCTCAGGCTTGGTTTCAAAACAACAGGAAAATGACAACTAGCCATAGGAATCAGATGGCAACAATGGCTGTTTATTTATTTATTCATTTTATTAAATCAGTGCTAGTGCGGAGAGTTGCCATAGACGTCACACATCGACATGCTTTCTAGTTTCCACAACAGTTCCACAGCAACGGTACAGCAGCTCAACAAAGTGCCTTCAACACTTACCAGTGCGACGTCACAGATCATTTTTAACACAAAGCTTTACTACCTTCTGGGCCAACAGAAAAAAAACCGGCCCTACGGGGGGGCTACATGCTGTGTTTTCTGGATGACGGCACCGGAATGGACCCAAGTGAGTGGACGAGCGTCCGTCTGACGCTCGGAGCGTCCGTCTGACGCTCTCAGCTTGTAGGGTCGTCTTCAGTCTTGTTGTCTAATATGTTATCTAAAGGGAAATTTGGCTGCTTTTCATCCAGCTTCGTATCATTTCAATGTGTGTAGTATATGAAAATGAGCAACGTTTACCTCCTCCTCCATGTTGCCTGCACGCAGATCTCCCCGCCGCTTTTGTCTGATGATGCAAATCTTAACCCAACTCCATCACATGATGGCGTCGTGCTAAAATTTAGCATTTATTTAGCTGAGCTGCATCCCGGGGACACAGAGAGCATCTGCAATGACTGCAGGCATTGTTCACACTATATCCCTGTTGCGGAAGTTGTCCTTTAATTGATGTCAAAACACCAAATGGGTCCTCATTTCGAAGAAGAAGAAGAAGAAGAAGAAGATCTTTATTAGTCCACACACATAGTGGTCACACAACACACAGGCTATAAAGGCTGAGCAGGCTAGGTCAACATTATAGCATCATATAAAATGGGTTCTATATATATTATATGCATACAAAAGCAAGGTGATGACGTGTATTGGAGTGTAATCCTTCTCTTCCTGTTAGACGAGACGACCCACGTCATTCAGTTTGGAAAGTCCAGTAAAAGGTCATCCGAGTCCAGCCAAATTGGCCAGTATGGGAACGGACTGAAATCGTAAGCCTCCTCACTACCGTCTTAGACATTACACACACACAATTTCATACATCGTTTATGATGTATGTCTGTCTTTGTTTCAGTGATGCTCAATGTTGACTGTTTCCGTTTCCACAGCGGCTCCATGCGAATCGGGAAGGACTTCATCTTGTTTACAAAGAAGGACTACACCTTAACATGTCTCTTCCTGTCCAGAACCTTCCACGAGGAGGAGGGGCTAGATGAGGTCAGGGTCCGGGTCAAAGGTTGAAAAGCCAGCTACACTGAGAGCTTAGGTTGTTGTTGTTGCGCTTCCTTTTCCGAGTTGTTTGAGTAAATAACATGGACAGTAGAGGAAAGAAAGAATATAAAAGGCGGCAGCGTTGTATTTGAATAATAACCCATCTTCAATCAACACACATTTTAATTTATGCTGAATTCACACAACACAATTTTAGCCAGATTTCTACATTTTTGGAAGCGTCTGTTCTTGTGCGTTTTCGTAACTTAAAACGTTGTTTGGAGACCAGGGCTGGGTATCGAAATTCGTTACATTTTTGGTACCGACTGAATCACTGCGGTACTACTGAGCACCGGTAGAGGTCAGAACATTCGGTGCCAACTTCGGTACCTCTTTTTATTATTGTTTTTCCTCGTCTCTCATCCAATCACTATATTTGTTCTAAAATATAACGTGACTGCTGGTTTGGGTGGCGGTATGCAAGGGTGTATATTTTTTTTTGGACATTGGTGGGGACATCACAGATATTGCACCAAGGATGCGCAATTATGCTCCCGTGAGGCGCACGTCGGGCTCCGAGTCAGCGTCTCTGGGGGGGGGGACGTTAATTGCAAGGACGTTAATTGCGTCCTTGCGTTACTCCATCACTACGCATGTAAACACTGAGCCATGTGGATGTCCGCATTTGCGGAGAGTGGAAAAATGTCCTAACCACGGTCCAAGGTCTGGTTACATTTTGTGAAAAAGTAGGGACGGTGAAAAATGCAATATTTGTGATAAGACCATAGCTGGCGCGGGTAGCAACACTTTTAATTTAATGAAGCATTTAATCTTGCACGGCATTAACCTGAGACAAGAGAGCTGCACTGTGTTTGACTGCATGAAAAAGCAAACACCGACTACTAACGTTACTACTAGTGGTAATGTTAACGATAACGGGGAACAGACTGCTTCCTCAACATGGATAGATTCAGTTAAAAATGTGGACATTTTAAACGTAAAATGCATCAATCTGGTGCAATTTGAGAGCTTCTTTCTCTGTGTGTGAAACATTTTCAAGTTAAAACTATAAGGCATAATCTGATGAACTTAGAGGGGGGTGGGCTCATTAAAGCTCAGTTTTCATTCTGTTGTGGGCCGCCACAAATATATCAATGTATGGGAAACACGGCCTAGTTTACAAATTGTCTAAGTGAAAAAGGAGCAATAAATATTTCATACTTGAAATGAATGACACTTGGACTCTTTCTATTTGGAAACACTAATGTAAAAAGACTTGTATTACAGTAAAAACATGTTCCGGCAATTGCATTATGAAATGTGCTTTTATTTACACATAGGTATCGAAAAAAGTATTGTTTTGGCACCGGTATCGAAACTCAGGTACCGGTATCGAAAAATTTGAAACGATACCCGGCCCTATTGGAGACAAGACAAACTCGTCTGTCATTGTTGGAGGAACGACACGGTAACCTAAATGTTGGCCATCCGTCTCCAGGTCATCGTGCCCCTGCCCACCTGGGACCTGACCACCAAGCAGCCGCTGACCAGCGACATGGACAAGTACACAGTGGAGACGGAGCTCATCTACAAGTATTCCCCCTTCAAGACCCAGCAGCAGCTGATGGAGCAGTTCAGCAAGATAGAGGGCAGCAGCGGTGAGTAAGCGCTGGCTCAATAGCCAACAACACGCTCCTCGTTAGCCAGCGTAGTTGTAACGCTGCCACTGATGAAGGGAGACTCCACATAACACTGATCACCTCTGCAAAAAGGTACTCTGGTGATCATCTATAACCTGAAGCTGATGGACAGCCGTGAGCCGGAGTTGGACGTGGAGACGGACCATCAGGACATTGTGATGGCGGGTGTGCCCGTCGAAGGCGTGTAAGTATCCCCTTCATTTCTCTGTCGTTAACATGAAGTGTACCCCGTGTCACTGCGCGGGGTCTCCTCCTCAACACGGCCGGCAGAGAGAGAGCGCAACTGACTACAAAGCCTTTTAAATATAAATAACGACGCTTGCGACTGCGTATGATGCTGGAAGGAGGATGAACCACAATCACCGCTAACGGCTCCTTCTTCCTTCCTTACTTCCTGCCTGGACAGGAAGCCGGAGAGGCGGTCTTTCCGAGCATACGCCGCTGTGCTGTACATCGACCCCCGCATGAGGATCTTCATTCAGGGACACAAAGTCCAGACCAAGAGGCTTTCATGCTGTCTTTACAAGCCAAGGTACGATGGGCACTTTGTACACCGCAACCTGGGATGGCGGTTTGCTCTTTAGAGGGCTAGTGGAGCTTGACTTGTTTTATGTAAATATTTTATTTATGCATTTACTAGTAGCATAGAATGCAATCTAGGAAACACTTGATGTATACGTATATCTACTGTAACTGTTTTCACTACAACTAAGTTATAAATAAAAGTAACTTACTACTCTTAATTTTGACCAAGTGCTTGGACTTCTAAGCCTCCTAAGTCACTCTGGATAGAAGCTGTCACGTCTATGAAATGCCAAACTGCTTATCCGCAAACAGGTCTTACAAATATTCGTCGACTCGGTTCAAGACTCGCGCCGAGCAGGAGGTGAAGAAGGCGGAGCATATGGCTAAGATTGGTGAGTGAAGGCCTCTGACTGCAGCACGCAAGCAATGCAAACCAGGGCTCTGCAACATCAACGCTACCAAGCAACACGGTTTCAGAGCCGCATCTCACACATATCTATCAAATCAACAGCGCAACGGCAATGCAACGTGCGCAACCTCTCAGCATCAAAGCTAACCTAGCTGAGCTTTGGTTCTAATATACCGTACATTGGTCTTGTAATTGCACCACTTTTGAAAAGTTTGTTCCACTTTGATAGTATACACAAAGAAGCAGGTGTGTTTTGTGATCTATTCTGGATCGCTTGCCTCTTTGAGCCCCACCAGCTCTCCTCACCCACTTCCACTTCCACAGGGTTCAGGTCCCATACCCTCTTGGATCCATAACGCTTACTTCTATGTTCCTATGTCCTGACACTTAAACATAGCCTCTGTGTCTGACGTGAGGAGCTTGTTTGCTGTTTGTGTTTCGTTTCAGCGGAGGAAAAAGCCCGCGAGTCCGAGAGCAAGCGCTTGGCGTTGGAGGCCAAGTCGGGAGACGACCTGTCGAAAGAATTCCGGGTATTTAACACCAGTGGTTATTTTTATGGTTTATTGTTAATCCAAGAAGGGGAAATTTGGCTGTCAGTCGATGGCAGTAGGACAAGAAGTTAAGACGACAACATTCAAAATGGCGTCCTCCCCTGATGCAGGCGGTGCTGAGGAAAGCCCAGGATGCTGCCATGATGCTGCGGAGGGATGCTGACATGAAGAAGAAGATGCAGGAGACCAAGCAGAAGTAAGACCACAAGCCCTCTTCATCAAGGAAGGAGTTTGGTGTCTTTATTGAATCCAGGTTTAATAACAATAGTTTACATTTGTTTGAAAACTCAGATGATCCATAAACAGACTTGAACACTTTTTTTGTATCATGTGTATAACGTGAATATATAATGTATATATTGCTTCATGTTGGGTGTGCGATATTCTGATCACACCTCTCCCTCTCCTCTTCGTCAGAGCCCTGAAGGAACCCAAAGAGCTGAGCTTCATCTTCGGCGTCAACATCAACCACCGGGAGCTGGACGGCATGTTTGTGTACAACTGCTCCCGGCTCATCAAGATGTACGAGAAGACAGGCCCGCAGCTGGAGGGAGGCATGTGAGTAGCAGCGAACCCTCCCTCCCTCAGACCAGCGGGCTGACCGGCACGTTTGGTTGCATTCCAATAGAAGTTGGGGAACCTGAAACTGACGCGGGTTGTGCGTACATTTGGTCCTACTTAGAACCAATGGAGTAGGGCTGAACGATTACTCCAAATATGACCAAAATCCAAATCTGCAATGTTTTGATGAGTGTAATGTGTGTAACTGTACATTTATAACTACATTATAAATAAAGTATTGTAGTGCCCTGGATTTTCTTCTCCAGATATAAGAAAACATGTTTGGTTTGTTTACAGACCCCTACAAATGTCACATCATTATGTGATATGTTTTTTCAGTGAAAATGAAAAATGGGACCATTCCCATTAATAGTGATCATATCATACCGCACCGCGTTTGTCAATAATAATCATTTAAAAAAAAAAAAAAATTATATTTCGTTCAGCCCTACAATGGAGAACCCAAATTCTGAACATTCATATTAAGTGGCACACTCTGCAATTAGCTAATATACTGGAGTGATGATTTCCCTTTAACAAATCCAAACCGTTTGGAAGTCAGCAAGTATACTCTTTGCTGTGTGTGTGTGTGTGTGTGTGTGTGTGTGTGTGTGTGTGTGTGTGTGTGTGTGTGTGTGTGTGTGTGTGTGTGTGTGTGTGTGTGTGTGTGTGTGTGTGTGTGTGTGTGTGTGTGTGTGTGTGTGTGTGTGTGTGTGTTCCAGGGCATGTGGCGGCGTTGTGGGAGTGGTGGACGTCCCGTACCTAGTGTTGGAACCCACGCATAACAAGCAGGACTTTGCGGATGCCAAGGAGTACCGACACCTCCTCAAGTCCATGGGCGAGCATTTGGCTCAGTACTGGAAGGACACTAATATCGGTCAGCACTCATTCATGAACCTCTCCATCCATTACCAGCACGACAGGCTGTGCTTGTCTTTCAAGCAGTGATGTAGTTACACTTTATTTCTTGTTGGCCTGTTTGTAGGAAGTAATCAGATAGGCTCTGGTTTTCCTGCACTACTTGGGTCTGCCTGCCATGTAAAAAAAAAAAAAAAAAAGCCCATATTCACAAATAAGTAACCTGTGTTTCTATGTATGCATGCATGTCATTTTTTCTTCTTTTTTTTTACAGCTCCGAAAGGCATCTCGAAATTCTGGGGATGAGTTTGGTTACCTGTCGGCCAGCTGGTCTGCCCCGCCCTCATCAGAGCAGAGATACAAGCGACGCAGAGCCATGGAGATACCGCTCACCATACAGTGTGGTAGGAGATACAGCTCACATATGTACATATTCCACCACCACTTCTACATACACACGCACGCACACACCTGTCTCCTTTAGATTTTCGAGCGCCCCTGGCTCATTTCTTACCAATCAGTGCATCTCTTCCCTGATTGGTTCAAGGAAACACTTCTCCATGGTGGAGAAATGTAGGGAGGGAGTTGGTTTGAAAATCTTGCCATTTTCTGCTTTCGCTTTACGAGTTTACTGACAGCAGCTTTAAGTATAAAATACAAACGTCAAAAGGGTGTTATGGCGATAACTCCCATGGATGCATGTGGTGAGTGACGACGACTTGTCTCTTCCTCCAGACAAGTGCTTGAAGTGGAGAACGCTGCCCTTCCAGATGGACTCGGTGGACAAGCGCTACCCTGACAGCTGGATGTGTCTAATGAACCCGGACAGCAGCCAAGACCGGTAACCAGCCACGCACACCCACTCTGCACATGTTACTACTCACAGTTGCAGGGATTAATTTCCTCCTTTCAAACCAAAAGTTAGGCTTGGTGGAAAAGAGGTTATAGTGCTATGTCGTATTTCTTCATGGATTTGGTTGCAGGTGTGATGCTGTGGAACAGAAACAGAACCTGCCCTGCGGTGTCCTCAAGAAGGACAAGCAGAGCTCAGAAGACAAGCAGAAAGAACTCGTGGACAAAATCAGAGCACAGCAGGATAAACTAGAGGCGCTGCAGGTGTGTAAACCCCCCAGTCCTCGCCTGTTTCTCTTTCTCTGTCTTGCTGTCTGTCTCTCTGTTTTGCACAAGAACACAAATAACAGAGTAAATCACGTTTTATTTGGTCTTTGGTCTCTCTACTAATGAGGTAATGGTTAATATGAGTCCTCTCTCGTCCCCCACGCCCCCCCAGAAAACCGGCACCATCAAATCTGCAGCAGATGTGAAGAAGCTACCCATGGAGGTCAGCATGAGGCCCAGCACCGAGGCCTCTCCTCAGGTACACCCACCCCCGTTCCAAGCCTCCCCCTCTGGGTTTCCAGAGAAGAGTGAAGATCCTGACCCAGCAAGCGAGCGAGCGGGCAGGTTTAATACATGCTAGTGTTCTGGTCATTAGAAAAATGCTTTTGGGCAATGAGGACAAATGATAACACAAAAGTTATCAAAGTCTGTCGCTGTATGGTTCGTATGAGAGATTGGAGCTGGTGTTTTCATTACAGATGTAGCTAATTTTTCCGTAGGCAATGACGGTAAACAGAAAATCACAATCACAACTTAAATATTCATAAATAGTGGCGCCCCCCTTTTCACAACCAAATGCTAAACCACGCCCCCCTCATACCACAGTGACATTTTCTGTTATCACTTTAAGTACAGTTCTACGAGTGATGAACCCTCCCCCTCCCCCAGGCCACCAGGTCATCGGAGAGGTCTGTGGCGAGGCCACGCTCGCCACCTCTCCCGGCGCACCTAAAAAACGCCCCCTCTTCCCAGCCACGTGCTGCCCCGTTGCGCTCCACACGGACCCCGGCCCCCACGCCTGCACCGCCGGCGGCAACGACACCGCCCCCCAGGCTCGACCCATCGAAAGGCAGAGCTGCCGCAAAGCCACCGACGAAGCCAGCCACGCCCGCATCTGCCTCCAAAGCTCCCGCCAAAGCCACTCCGCCCACCCGCAGCTCACGGGTAAGTCCTGCGGCAGAGAGGGGCAAGAAGCTTTCTAAGCGTAGGCAACTGTGAGCACATAAATATACATACATCGTCTGTCTTCTGGACAATGGTGAGGACGAGACAGGGTGTGAGCCCAGGAGAATACAAGCAAGGAGAACAGGTCAGCACATATAGAGCAGGTCCTCGGGGGGGGGGGGGGGGGGGGCTGCTAGCCAGGAGGAGGAGGGAGGATTCATATCTAAGAAAAGGATGCAAGGTCTGCCGTGTACGATTCCCAGACCTATTGTACTCAGACAAGCTGTGTGTACGCCAGTTTTGGAGCGTTTTAAGAAATTGGATGTCTCTACATAATTCACCTACCTGGGTGGTGCTGTATGTACAAGAGCGTGCACCACACACACACCAGCTGTCGCAGTGGTGCAGGGCTGCGCAATGACATTGGAAAGCAGTTGAGAACATTGCATACTTTTTCCTGTGCTCATCATTTGTCTTTAGGGTTGTGTCAATATTCGCTTTCTTCACTTTTTTTCCCCCCACAGACGCCCGCTAAAGCTCCACCTGCCAAACCAGCAGCCAACCTACGCAAGCGAATAAAAGTGCCAGAGGATAGTGACGAGGAGGAGGAGGAGGAGGAGGAAGAGGAGGAGGAAGAAGAAGACAGCGAGGACGAGAGCGAAGAGGAAATACCTCTGACCAAGAAATCCAAGATGTCCGCAGCGCTGGCTAACCGTGGGAAAGCGGTGGAGAAGGCGTTGCCTCCGAAACGCAGCAAGGTGGCGGAGGTGCGCACAGACAACCGCTCGCTGATTAAAGGGGGACATTGTATCATTTCAATGTGGGTTGGGTATATATATATGCAAATGAAAAATGTTGACCTTTTCCTCCATGTTGCCTGCACCCACATCTCCCCGCTACCCATGTCCACCGGGTGACACCGTTTGCGTTCCCGATTCCATCACATGACTTCAAGAGTAAGAATGCGTTGAATGAGTTGGGGTGAGATTTTGCGTCTGCGCCCCAGAAACACAGATCGTTGGAGTTTTTCAGGCCTTTGGTTGTTGCGGACAGATTGAGATGAGGTCGAAAAGCGGTGAAGTTCCCCTCGAAGAATGTAAGAAAAACATCACAGAAATACAAGACACAGAAGTCATTTACTCTCCACGTTTTGGCCAGGTGCCACTATTTTGGTTTGGGACAACATCCAGCTGTGAGAGGCAAACTATTTCAAGTTGCCTGGCCAATCCAAATAGTTTTTTGTTCTGTAGTTTTCTAGTTGCCTCCCATTAAGGAAACTTGTTAAGGTTTAGGTTTCCTTACGATAACCACAACCTCTGGATTCAGAATCCTGTGCTGTTGACACATTGCAGATCCCCACAACAGCTCCGTCTGACAAGAAGGGAGCGAGCACCACCCTTCAGCCGCATGGAGGTCAGACCAAGGTAGACCGTGACCCCTGGGGACCTCCTCTGACCCCTGCTCATTTCAATGCTTTGTATATGGACCGATCATGGCTGATAGTTTTCCCTTTCTCTGGTTTTACCTTCCGGATAGGTTGCCCACCTGCAAGCTAAAACCACCTGTCGCTGCACACTAACCATTTCAGTTCTTCCCATCTTCTGCATGTCATCTAATTCCTTGGGGGATGGCTTTGTATAGATTTGTTTGTAACCCACGTCATGAAACCAGAGTAGCTCTTCGTTCTCAGAGGGATTGAACCATTTTGGTTTTCTGGAAACGTTCCCGTATGTGTGTTCTCGCAGGTAGCCGAGAAGCCTGCAGAAAAAGATTCGGACGGGGATCTTAAAACCCCTCAGAAAGGTGAGTTGCAGAAAATCTTGCGATCTGCAACATCTTGATTCCCTGAAAAATGAAAGGTTGATCTGGGATTTGTGTGTTGTCCTGTGAAGACAAGGGCATGCTGGTGGAGGTGCGCGTGAACAAGGAGTGGTTCACCGGGAAGGTGACGGCCGTGGAGGTGAACAAGAAGAGTATTCGCTGGAAGGTCAAGTTTGACTATGTCCCCAGAGCCACTCCCAAAGACCGCTGGTGAGACCCGGGTTCCATTTTAAGTGTGGTCCTACATTATTTTCCAATAATGGGACATCCCACTGTGGCTTATTTCTTGTATCACCGTTGCCAACAACTATCGGCACAAAACCATAATATCTAAACTAGTTCCAGTTTAGATACTATATTAGTCACTTTTATATACAATGTTATTGTTTTTGCATCAACTTAATCAGATCAAATTCAAATATTCTTCCGCTGAGCTTTGAGCATATTGGTTTTGTGTTTTCAAGGAAACATCTGGTCGATTAGATGCATTTGACCGTTGTTGTTAATGTTCGATTTGTAGCACATTGATTCAGTCAGATGTCCCGTTATTTCAAAATAACACACCTAATCCAGAACAAGTATGTACCAACGCTGTCCGGTCTCCTGGCTCATGGTTACATCTGCTCCGTCCTGTGTGAAGGGTGTTCAAGGGCGGCGACGACGTGCGGCTAATGTGCCCGCCGTCGCCCATCTCCCAGACGCCCGACACCCAGGAGGAGCCCGAGAAGACCCCGGCCCGCATGGAGCCGGACACCACTCAGCCGGGAACCAGCCGGGAGGTCACCGGCAGCCTGGTCACCATGATGAGGTGAGCCCACGGCAAGGCAACGCGAAGCCACACCCTGCGTCGTCATGGCAACCGAATGGATGATGTTAAATGCATGACTCGGATGATCCATGTGGTGATGATGGTTATTTGATGCATGCTTTTGTCTTACGTGGGCTCTCTGTCTTTCTGTCTCTCTGTCTTTCCCCCTCCAGGACAATGTTGCGCTACTTCTTCCCTCCTGATTTCCGGATCCCGAAAGACGACGTCAACAGCATGACGGCGGAGGACCTGGTGGCCTTCCCCTGGTGAGAGCTCAGGGGTTCCTATCCACATAGCGGCCATCTTTGATCTAACCGCATGTCTAAAGTCTTCCCCCAAACAGAACAAAGACTAGTGTCCTGCAATTCAAAGAGTTTTTCTTGTTTCTCGAGTATATAGAGTTACTGCATTTGCCCGAACATTGCTACTCATACGTGTATATAGATATATATTTTCTATATAGATTTTTATAGTACTTAGTTTTTGTCTTAGTTTTAGTAGATTTTACTCTACTGTGGAGTACTCTACTGTGGACTCTACATAACTTCCTTCTAAGGAGTGTAGCTATGCAGAGTCCAGGTGAACTCTGAACAGGTGAGTCTTGAGTCTCTTGCGGAAGCTGGCGAGCAAACATGGTTTTCCCCATGCAGTTCACACCTGACGTGGTGTCCTCTCCTCCTCCTCCTCCCCCGTGTGCAGAAGGAGTACTTCCAGCAGTACGAGCTGGGCCTCCAGTCGCTGTGCAACTCCTACCAGAGCCGAGCGGACGCCAAGGCCAAGGCAGTGGAGGAGAAGAGCAGCAACGCCGAGATCAAGCTGAAGGAGGCGGACGAGAAGCTGCAGAAGCTGCGTACCAACATCGTGTCACTCCTGCAGAAAGTTCAAGAGGTAAAAACAACCCTCACATCATTACAAGCTAGTAAAACCTCAGGAATGCTGGCGGTTGGAATGAGGGCGAGGAGGGATAGGCTCAAAGGCGGGGTGGAGTAACTATTATAATGCTTAAGAACAATGACTTTCATTTTAATGAATAATTAATGAAGCAAGAAAGAGTTGTCTTTCTTGCTGAACATACCTAAAATACATTTTGCTATTGACTGGGACAAAATGTAACTTGCATTCAAGCCCTGTAACCATAAATCAATTGCCATGTGCAAATTGACGCTACAAAGCCCAGTTTTCAGCTCAGTTTTCAGTGACCGAAAAGTGTGCTGACCTATCTATTATAATTTTTTTCCACTACCTTTGCCAACTCCTATTAGGACATCGACATAAACACAGATGACGAACTGGATGCCTACATAGAAGACCTTCTCACCAAGGGGGACTGAGGGAGAAGAGGGGCTGGGGGGGCTGCCACTGCTGTGTTAAGACTCTGTTATTACGTTATGGTGTTCGATTGCTTGGGTCTGTTGGCTGCGTTGAGGAGAAATGTAAAAAGTAAATGAGACATTGTGTTCCTACTACAACTGTGTCTGTGTGTAGTCATTCTTAACACGACATTTGACGACAAGGATGGCTGATATTTCTCTCCCACCACCTGCCCCGCTTTCTGCCATTGCCTGGCGAGCCTCTTATACCCTGGACTTGCTGGATACTGTCCTCTGAAACCTACCTCCTTGCACTGGGGCTGACATGAATGTGGCTCGGAAGAAGGTGCTGTGGCAACGCTGCTTGGGAGCGGAGGGTCAGCGTGTGCTCGGGACACTAGGGAACGTCACCGATATCGACTGTGACGCAGTTGTGGAACTTTTGTGAACTCACTTCGCAGCTCCACAATGTGCGCTCCTACGGCGATTTCTATTCCTTCAGCGACATCAACTGACGAGTGAATCTATGAAACAGTATGTGGCTAATCTACGGGGCTAGCGAGTTTGTGCAAGTTCGGTGCGCTGCAGGACGAGATGATCCGCGACCAGTTGATTGAACGTACCAACAAAGCCAAGGTGCGCGAGACCCTCCTACTTGAAGCAGATGATTTATCGCTGTCTAGAGCACTTACCATTGACTTGCAAGTGGAGAGCGCGGCTGAGTGCACAGCTACGTTAACTAAGTAGCCACATCCTAGTGGCCAGATCCAGCCAAGCAACCCCCAACCCCTCTCCTGGCTCGGGGTTGCAGCCCAGCCAAAGCAACGCGCTGGATCCCGACTCCTTGGCTGTCATGCAACAGCATCGTTTCCATATCCACAACAGCCCTGAAGTAACTGTCCGCACCCTCTATGACCCTCTGCGCCTATGGTGACTCCAGAATTGGCTCTCTCCAAGTGACTGTTCGCTCACCTCTTCCATTAAACCCATCATCCAGCCACTGCTCCAAATCCCACTGGCTCTCCGTGATGAGGTCTCGGCCGAGCTACAGCAGCTGCTGGACGCTGGCATCATTGAGCCAGTGGATGCTTTGTCCTGGCTTGGGACTTCCTGGAGTCGCTCTTACCCCGCTGGGGCCTCCCAAAGACCATCACCACAGACAATGGCCCTCAACTGGTCTCAGCAGAGTTCACATCTTACCTTGAAAGCAAGGGCATCCATAATGCGTATTATCAACGTTTCTGCCACACACGGCTTGCTAGACACCCCAAGCTTCACCATCTGCATGGCAACCCGCCCCAGTGCATCAGGCAGCCCCTACACAGGCCTCATGTCTCTCCACGAGCTGCTCCCGCTCGTTGTTCACGGCCTGGCCACTGACAGGACTTTGTGTCAACATTTCATGCGTTGAGGAGAAATATAAACAGTAAATGAGACGTTGTGTTGCTACTACAACGGTGTCCTTGTGTAGTCATTCTTATCACAACACTATCGTACTTGCTTTGGTTCTGGAGAGGCATACTTGCACCGGCCCTCAGCGCATCAGTGCAGTCTCAGGGTGGAACCTATCAACAACTACACCGCCCACGACTTTCATTTTGATCACTCTGTTTTTTTTAATGGTTTTATGTATTCCCCCAGCCAACATGTTTAATTTTCTTATTTTATTTTGCTTTTTGGGCTGGTTTTGTGTTGGTCTTTTTCGAAAACTTCTCCACAGTAACATTGGTTTTTGTTTTAGTACTTTTATATATCCATGTATGTATGTTGAAGAATGTGTAAATAATTCTCTCCTGGTGGTTTGTTTTGAAGCGTTGTCAACGTGTTCGACGGCGGCTTGACCTTGAACTGCTCTCTGGCCAATCAAGGTTTGTTCGACCTGGTGGTCAGCCCAGGTTTGACTGTGTTGATACAAGCAGGAACTGCTACTGGGTTTTATCAGTACGTGTTTGAAATCTGTCCTGCCACGGCTGTTTCCAGTGGGGTTTTTTTAATGGGAAAAAGTTACGTTGAATGGTTTCAGTTTGTACATTAAATGTTTTATGAACAACTGCATGTTTTCTTCATGTCTATGTTCTGAGAAGAACAAAAGATGCTGTATTTTTTAAATCTCTTTACATGGAATAATAAACCAGGTTCATTACCCACATCTGAGTGCGTCTCTTTTGCAAGGGAAGGATTCAGAATGCAGCATAAGATTTGAGCATTTATGTATGTACGTCTGTCTCGACAACCGTTCATTAGATAGACGGGCAGTTTCAGATACAATAACTTGACGATTAATTATAAGACCAATATATCGCCAAATGTGTTTTCCAAATCCTTTTCCTTTTTTGATCGGACGTCGGGGTCGTCACGCCCCACGGTAGCCGGGGCTCTTATTTTGAAGCGAAGAAGTGGACCGTCGTAGCAGGGGGCGGGGAGAACACCAGTGAAACGTGAGATGTGTGTTTTTATCTCCGTCCTTGTTTCAGTTAATTCAGTTAATTTTATCTGATGCATATGATCACATGTCGACCTTTTGATCACGTGTCGTAGTGTTGATTGTTTGCTCCTCGGGTCATGACGTCACTTCAAAAGCAAAACACCCGAGAGCGTTCAGGGGTCAAATGAGTTGAGGATCAGTCGATATTATTATGGATCAATCGATATTATTATGGATCAGTCGATATTATTATGGATCAATCGATATTATTATGTGTCATCGATATTATTATGTGTCAGTCGATATTATTATGGTCATCGATATTATTATGGATCAGTCGATATTATTATGGATCAATCGATATTATTATGGATCAATCGATATTATTATGGCTCAATCGATATTATTATGTTTCAGTCGTTTGTAGATTTAGCACATTTCTAAACCGTTGCGTGAATGACAATAGTTTTCACTGAACACTATTTTAAACTGACCGTAGTTAGTATAGTCCAGTAATCACGGGAAAGTATAACCAACATCCAAACGGACCGTTTTGCGTTAACGCGATTATGACTTTTGTTGTGCGTGTGTTCTAACCTCAGTCTGTTATGTACGCGGCTGGCGGGTCAACAATGCGTCTGCACCGCAAGATGATGAGTGAAGCCTGGCTCAGGGGGTCGGGCAGCGGCAGACCAGCAGCCCCCCGGGTCCGATCATGGAGCGGTGCCGTCCGGCCAGGGACCACCACGTACCGGGACCAAGCTCCCGCCTGGGACCCCGACGAGCACCCGCTGTTCTCCCGGTCCAGGACGGGTCTGTTCTTCCAAGAGAAGCCTCAGCTGAAGAACCCCTTCTTGGAGGACCGTCTGCTGAGAGGATATCTCCGGAGACACCTGCCACATGAGGTCAGGGGTCAATGAAGTCGCCAGGGTCAAGATGAAGTATCTGCAATGAATGACATCACACTGTACTTATTTAGTACTGTCTGACTCGAAGGTTGACCTTACCTTTCTAAAGTGTGTGTGTGTGTGTGTGTGTGTGTGTGTGTCACACGCTCAGGCAGTGTTTTCAGACTTGCAGGCGTTTGGAGAGAAGGTCGCCGGCGAGGTGGACGGCTGGGGTCGAGAGTGTGAGGTAAACCCGCCGAAGCTGATCACCTTTGACCCTTGGGGTCGGAGGGTGGACCACATTGTGACCTCGCCCGCCTGGAAACGCATGAAGGACCTCTCGGCACAGGAAGGGCTGGTTGCCATCGGCTACGAACGGGCATTTGGTGAATGGAGGCAAGGTGACGATGTGTCTCCATTCTATTCATGTTTGGTGGCACAAAATCGTACTCCTGTTTACATGTTGCATCTCTTACTTGTGTGTGTGTGTCTGTGTGTGTCATGGCTGTAGTCGTGTGTACCAGATGAGTAAGCTGTATATCTACTCCCCCTCCTCTGGTCTCTTCACCTGTCCTCTGGCAATGACCGACGGAGCAGCAAAAGTCATCCAGGTCAGTCAGAAAATAATCATAATCTATTTTTCTCCTTTTGGCTTTTGAGCTCTAGGGTATCTTTTATGAATGACCATTCATTTAGCTGTAGGGCTTCATCATAAATGTCATCTTAATTACTTTTGTTGCATTAGTAATTAGTAATTAGTGAAGTAATTAGTTCATGAACCAATTGCGGTGTGGATTCACAGTCTCTGGGTGTGCCGTGGGCGGCGAGCGATGCGTACGGTCGGTTGACCTCTCGCGACCCCAACCGCTTCTGGACGTCTGGACAGTGGATGACGAACGCAAGGGAGGGTCGGATGTTGGTCAGTAGTCGTAGTTTAGAATAACAGTTCCACTTGTTATTCTGCCTTCCAAAGCCACCGACGGCAACAGAAAACCAGGCTCAATGTCATTACAGAGGCGTTGGTTTTGAGTTGGATGTTATTTGACAATTGAGCCCTGGGGAGTTAGAATAATACATTAAAGTCACGTGCAAAGTGTTTATTTCCTTTTCTGTAACGTGTAACAATTTATTCATGCTCCACTTCAACGTCAATGCTGATTCTTCCCTTCATACCTGTTGATGGAAGGTACAGCCAGGGGATAGTACATGATGATGCTGTCGTTTGATTCTGTACCTCCCAGCCAGTGGCACGGAGACGGTGGCCGTGCCTCAGGCGGACGGCTCCTACGCGCTCCACGGCTTCAAGTGGTTCACCTCGGCTACGGACGCGGACATGACCCTCACCCTGGCCCGGGTAGTGGACCCGGACGGAGCCACCACACCGGTACCGCTACATCCGTCTAGCTAGCGGGCTTCACAGCAGAACACCTGATGCCTGCCGTTAATTAACCGTGAAAGTCTTTCAGTGATTTCAGAGATATTCTGTGAATAATAGCGTTTATTTTGTTTGTTTGTCTTTATTAGAATATTAGAGAGCCTCAGGAAGAACTTATTTTGAAAGTTTTATGTCATGAGATTTTTCAATTAATGCTTTATAGAAACCTTTTTTGATTGGGTCCAATGGCAGCAACAGTTAAGCAAATTTAACCATCCTCAACGGTAGATATTGCAGTTGTTAAACCTTATGTTCAACCTTCAAAGTTCCAAAGTTCTCATCTTGGGTAGAAATCAAACATGATCTGAGAGTCCAGTTATTTCTCAACAAAATGTCTTTAAAAACGTACACCTTCAGCATGTGTGTGCACGTTGTCCTGCTTCAGGGTAGCAGGGGGCTGTCTCTGTGGTACGCGGAGGTCTGTCGGGACCAGCAGGGCCTGCTGCAGGGAATCGAAGTCCAGAGACTCAAAGACAAACTGGGCACCCGGCAGATGCCCACCGCTGAGCTCCTGCTGGATGGTCTGCCAGCACACAGGGTCAGTTTCACTAAATTAGATATCATATGCCTTTTTTAAAGGGGCCCTATTGTACCATCCGGTGTGAGCATGGTTAGCCATTACAAGCTGTTTAAAAGTCCTGTGACTAAAATTGTCATTGTGACAGCGACATCACAAGTGGGAGTGTCCACCCAGATGTACGATACCAGCCTACCAGTTGGTACAGTCCACTAGGTAGGCTGGTAGACTGATCCAGTCCTCATATATCTAGCGTTAGTGTGTTGTGATGTCATGTCACAATGAGAATTGTAGTCACATGACAACTTTGAGACAACTTGTAATGGCTAATCATGCTCACACCTGGTGGTAAAATAAGGCCACCTTTAAACAGTTTGGACCCTTGGCATGTAACACGAATGCATCGATTGCGTTTCCATAAATACAAATGGAATATGCGATTTTCTTCCATGCTTTTCCCTGTGAACAGTTGTCGGAGGAGGGAAGAGGAATCGCCTCCATCGCTAACATGCTAACGGTGACCAGGATCCACAACAGTGTGGCCGCAGCTGCAGCCATGAGACGGTAGCGTAGCCACGTTAGCCACCGTGTTCTACCTTAGCTAACCTACCCTCATTCTAACGGTGTGGAAACGGATCCAGCTAGTCATCCAGTAGACCCGGTAACCTGCGTGGTGTGGTCTGTCACACATAATATTATACTAATATTATATATTTCTCCTTTTAGCCTTTGTTGATTCTAGATTTGTCTTGTTATCCCGAACGAACACAGACACCTGCGCCAAGCTGAACTCCTTGTACCTGCGTATTTTCTAACTCTGCTGTTATTTGCGCGCCGGTGGTTCCAGGGTGGTGCAGCTGGCCCGGGACTACGCCACACGCCGCTCCGCCTTCGGCAGGCTTCTCAAGGACCACCCCCTCCATGTCCAGACCCTGGCCAGGATGGAGGTAGGATGGGGTCTCCAGTGTAGTACCAGACCAGTGTGGTTCTCAAGGGTTCTTCAGTTCGAGGACTTAAACACGGTTCATCTTTAACTGTTATAGCGTCGTGTTAATGTGATCGTACACTGTCCCCTTTTATTTTTGTATTTATTTACTTGCAAGTGTATTGCCTTTTTTCAATTTCAATTAAAATATATTTGTATTATTTCTCTTTCATTATCTTATAGCTGAACCATTTTAACTTCAACAATTTCCCTCAGATAATATCAAATAAGATCGAACTTTATTCATCCCGAAGGAAATTCTTTTGCCAGAGGTTGCTCAGAAATACCAACAATATAAGAATAAAAACAATAGAATAATAATAAATGTACAGTGAATAAGCCTAAAAGAAAAATATAGGTAAGATATTCAGAAAACAAACAAGTTGCCAATTGTATTGAGAAGTAGTAATGAGAAGTAGTATTGCACATGATATGAGGAATATTGCACATGATTATGAAAGGTAATATTGCAATATTATTGTGTGAATGTGCCTTGGTGCTGTGGTGTAGGTGGAGACGCGTGGGGCTTTCCTGCTGGTGATGGATGTGTGTCGTCTGTTGGGCCGGGAGGAGACTGGGCTGGCCTCACCGCTGGACACACACATCCTCCGCCTGCTCACTCCGGTGCTCAAGCTCTACACGGCCAAACAGGTGAAGGAGCCCTGACACTGAGGGGGATGCAGTTGTGTCTTACAGTGTGCTGCGTTGTCTGCATTGTCAAGATCTAACACAGCTTAACTAGGGCTGAATGATAAGATGATGATTGATTCACCGTTGGTAGGAATGATCATTTGCATCACAATTGTAATTTTTACAGAAATAAATATAGAAATAACGGGTTCTCAGTGACCTAATGGTGTCCAGTATGCTACATGGGGCCCCATTCACACCAGGCCATCATGGTTCCTAAACTCTAGCTAGATACTGTCAAGAAGGGTTGATCACCATGAGATAGTGGGGAGAATGAAGAGGGATGTGGGTTATTATATCATCCAGAATAATCATGTAGTTGCATAATAGTAATTTTACCATATCAAGGTATTGATATTATATGATTCATTTATTGTGAAGCATTATGGGTTCATTATGTGTGTATCACCAAGTATATCATCATTATGTGTATATCATCATATGTGTGTATCACCAAGTAGATCATATGTTCTAAGCCACTGGATGGAGGCAACTGAGTTTCAGAGGTCGTAGTCCTACCCAGAAACCACTAGATGGAGTCAACTAAGTCTCAGAGGTCGTTTGCGCATGCGCCAAGATGGAGACCTCAAACTCTGATAAGGGCGCAGGTGGCTATAGAAAAAATAGTAAGAATTGGGATTCTGAAAAATAGTAACGTTGGGCTATAGAAAAAATAGTAAGGATTGGGATATTCTGAAAAAAATTTACTTTTGTACGTCGAGGTCATACGAGGATATAAAAGGGGCAACAGAGTTGAATGTTGAGCATTTCCCGGACCAACAGAAGGATGAAGAAAGAAATTTTTTATTTATATTTCCCAAGACTCGGCAAGATAGAACTTAGTCGTTTACGGCGAGTGAACACTTAGTCTATTTCTCTAGTTTAGTTTAGTTTAGTTTAGGGTTGTACTCGACTGTCCATTGAGGGGAAAATGCTCCCACAGTCCAATGGGACTGTGAAGTTTCCCAGCTTTATTTTAATAGTATTATCGAATTAGATCAAAGGAGTTTTTTTGTGCTTTCGGTGAAGGGAGTAGAGACCCCGGGTAAGTATAGAACTTTATCTAAACCCGCGTACTATCCTCTCCCCCTAGCCGAATAGGCCGAGACCCATCCCGGGCCCCTAGTCTGCCCCTAGTTTTTATTGCCGGAGTTTAGCGGGGGTACAACTAGTCTGTATCTCTTCCCACCTT